>PGCI01000412.1:0-70515 GCA_002873125.1 Puccinia coronata f. sp. avenae | reverse complement strand
TCAAAACAATCAAATTTCTCCTGTATGTTCAGATTATAAATAGTACTGAAAATAGGGTCTTGAACCTACAGCCCCCGCAGGATTGAAGGAGCAACTGTGCAATCCTGGGTGGTTTGTCCACACCACCCCCATGCAAACCCACACGGACGTCCAGGGGGTTGCTGGTTCAACTGAAAACCAGCAATTCATTGACAGGGGGTTGCTGCCTGACAAATTGCCAGGGAGGAGTACTCTTTGGCAGGCAGTTACAGACTGCACTGGCTGGCCAAGAGGGATTACTTAACTCTACCCTGGCTCCATGGGATTTTATTGCTAGAGCCATTAATAGCAGATTTTTGTTTTATCTTGACTCTTGTTCTCATTAGCTTAATCAATCAACTAAAATTAACAAAGTTTTTTTTTTTGTGCTGGAGTGAGAAACTGTGACAATCTCGACCTTTCAAAGGTCCCTGTGGGATCACGAGTGCTTGTGGGCGCAGCAGTTCTCCCTATTAGCTGCGATGTGGGTTCGGCTGCGGGCCCCGATGGCTCTCGGGGGATGTCGGTCTTCCTGCCCCTGCTTTCCCAGTTCTTGGGTCTCTCCCTAGTCGACTTCGCACCACCGATTCTTCAGGAAACCTCTCCATCGCGACAACAGTCTCGATCAACCTCCACAGAATCGCAACCTTTGTCCAAGTATGCCACCCTCTGCATCCAAACAGAAGCGTCTCGCTGAGAAGGTATGTGTGCCCTGCGTCCATCCACTCATTTACCTCTCTCATTTATCACCTTAGTCGTGGTCACCCCCTACTCTAGCTTGTTAGTAGCCGGCTCAAATGGGCTGATGACATTTTATCTTAATCCTAAGGCGGCCAAAAATGCTTCGAAAGGCGAGTCCTCAGCAACCAGCTCGACCGCCCAGTCTTCCGCTTTAGGCACTCCTGGTACCGCTGGATCCACCGCCGCTTCCACCGAGGAGATAACCACGTCGATGGCTAAGCTCAAGGCTGCGACCGATCGATCCGGGAGTGGTGTCTTGACATCTGATGTTCAGAGTCGTGATATTCAGATCTCCAGTTATACTCTGAATTACCACGGTAGGCTTTTGATTGAAAATGCCGAGATTTCCCTCAACTACGGACAAAGGTGCGCTGCTCAACCCGTTTTTTGATCTGCCCTCCCGATGACTTCGATTTCAAACCTGATTTCTCTCTCTGTCTTCGGCTAGGTACGGTCTACTTGGAGAAAACGGTTGTGGGAAGACCACGTTCTTGGAGTCGTTGGCCGAACGAGATGTCGAGATCCCTCCCCACATTGATGTGAGCTCATGATCGAGATTTAAATTCTTGGTTTCGATTCTTAATTTGTAATGCCTCTTCCCCTTAGATCTATCTGGTTCAAGGTGAAGCTGAACCCGCAGAGGTGACAGCAACAGAATTTATTGTCAACTCGGCCAAAGAGAAAGTCGCGCGGTTAGAGAAAGAAATTGAAGACCTGTCTGTGGCTGACGATGTTGATCAGATGGCACTCGAGTTGAAGTACGAGGAACTAGAGGAATTGGACCCCTCAACATTCGAGGCTAAGGCGGGAGCGATTCTTCATGGTTTGGGATTCGACCAGGCGATGATGAAGAAACCCACTAAAGACATGTCTGGTGGCTGGAGAATGAGAGTTGCATTGGCCCGAGCACTATTCATCAAGCCTCATTTGCTCTTGCTCGATGAACCCACCAATCATCTCGATCTTGAAGCTGTCGTATGGCTTGAAGCGTATCTTAGCACTTACAACCACATCCTAGTAATTACTTCACATTCGGCTGATTTTATGGATACTGTTTGCACAAATAGTAAGTGTTTAGAAGGAGTACATGTTTTCTCTCTGACTGGCCCAGCTGACGTAAAATCTGCCTGAGAAATTAGTCATGGATCTCACTCACCACAAGAAGCTTGTCTACTACGGTGGTAATTACTCCACCTATGTTCGGACTAAGACTGAGAACGAAGTCAATCAAATGAAAGCATACGCTAAACAGCAGGATGAAATCGCCCACATCAAGAAATTCATTGCCAGTGCTGGTACTTACGCCAACTTGGTCAAGCAAGCCAAATCTAAGCAGAAAATCATTGACAAGATGGAAGCTGCTGGGCTAATCCAACCTGTACTCGGTAAAAAACAACTGCGATTTAACTTCGAGGACGTGCGGAAGCTCCCACCTCCAATTATTGCTTTCAGCGATGTTGCATTCTCGTACAGTGGCAAGAAGGAAGATTATCTTTACAAAGACCTCTCCTTCGGTATAGAGTAAGTCTCTGTCGTCATACCACTGATCGTAGGGTTATCTCCCCATCTAGACATCGGTTCCTCATCATCCCTTGGCTTTGTCTCTCTCCTTTCTTGCCTTTAGTATGGATTCTCGAATCGCCATTGTTGGTCAAAATGGTACCGGTAAATCGACGCTTTTGAACTTGATCGAAGGCAAATTGATGTCCTGCGAGGGGACAGTCAGCAAGCATGCAGGCTTGAAGCTTGCGCGATACAGTCAGCATTCCGCAGACCAGCTGCCATATGACAAATCCGCCATCGAATATTTCGACAGCAAGTATCATGAAAAGGTAAGACACTCTAAACATTAGAACGAACTCACATTATTGTACTGATGGCTCATTCAAATGGGTATCAATTCAAGTTCCCGGAGAAAGATGTTCAGTTCTGGCGACAGCAACTTGGGCGTTTCGGTCTTTCCGGTGCTCATCAGACATGTCCCATTCGACAGTTGTCGGATGGTTTGAGGAATCGAGTCGTCTTCTCGCAACTTGCCATGGAAACACCACACATTCTCCTTCTCGATGAACCGACCAACGTAAGTTCACTTATTGATCTGTACAAATGTGGATGGAGACTTTCTTGCTGAAACACGATTGAACATAGCACTTGGATATGGAATCCATCGATGCACTGGCACGAGCCATTAAAGAATTTGAAGGAGGTGTAGTTGTCGTATCCCACGACTTCCGATTGATATCGCAAGTTGCTGAAGAGCTGTGGGAGGTCAAGAACAAGAAGATCGTCAACCTTACCAAACAAGTTGAGTGTCTTGATCCAATCCTTTTTCTTTTCTTTTCTTTCCCATCAGCTAGATCCGTGGTAGTGTGTACGTTCTAATATCCCCATTCCCGATCTGAAACAAATTGCAGGATATCGATATCAAGTCGTACAAGGCGATGCTTGCCAAAAACTCGGCGGCTCAAATCGAAAAGGCTAAGCTTGTCTCCAAAGCGAATGCCAAGGGTGTTGCGTAATCAGCCGCTCCACGCGGGATAACTATAGTAGAGCACACATGCACCTTCCCAGAATATGATGAAATATTGTTAGAATACCTCTGCACCCCCCCCCCCCCCCCCCCCCCATGATATCATAGGCTTCTCTTTGGCAAAAAAATTAGAAAACAAATCGTAGAAGATCGGCAGATCTATTCTCCCCAGAAAAAAAAAATGTGTTTTTCATACATTCAGCATAGAGATTTCTCCGTTTTATATCCTTTCATAAGATATCAACTTAGGACCTTGCAAACACATTGATGATTCTTGGCTCCCACTTGCGTCCTTTTGATTGTCTAAGTTTTTATTAATTCTTTGACTGCTCGTGGATCCTTTCCCTCTACTGCAGCAAGTCATATTTTTACACTCGATATTTATTTCCAGCTGTCTTGTCTTGTCTACTCCCACTGGGCACCCTGAATCATTGATGATTACCAATATCAAGTGATTGCTCTTGGGTATACAGTCTTGAATTGTTTACCTGCTGGCGCAGTGGATACATACTGTCAAATATTGCAGCATTCTAAAAATTTGGCCGTGATGGGGGGAGGGTCACATACATGATCAGCCTGATTATGTACGGGGGTATCCCCGTCCTGGCATTACATCGTTTTGGGGCTGTCCGGTTCCCCGGGGCGTGCGTTCCCCTCGGTCCTCCCCCGGTACGCTGTACCCGCTCCTGCGCTGAATCACCCGAAGAAAAAATAAAAGTGAGAGAGACACCAGCAGCACCATCCACAAGCCACAAGCCATGGCCAACTCGTTCCCTCAGCCACTCTCCTTGCCAAAGCCTCACTCTGGGCCCACCTCGACCACCAATGTCACCGTCCAGCCGCTGCCCCTGGCCGCCATCCTCGACCACCATCTGCGTCGACCGGACCACCAGGATCGGGTGTTTGGTACATTGCTCGGCGTGAGGAACGCTGAGACCGGCGAAGTCGAGGTAAATTGTTGCATTCTTCATCAGAAGAACCAGATATGATTGAAGCTTCTTTTGGTCTATTTTGGGCGGCGTGGAAGCCTTGTTTTTTCCTTCTTTTTTTTGGCAAGACAACTGATTCCCCTTCTTTTTTTTTGATTTTTTTTTTGGCCATAGGTTCGTAGTAGCTTTGGGGTCCCTTACGCTGCTACCGGTCGAGATGTCGCTGTCGATTCGGATCATCATCGAACATTACTTGAGCTGCATCATCGAGTGAGCCCAAAGGAGGTCGTTGTGGGATGGTACATACCTTTCTTCCTTGAATCTCGGGAACCATCGATCACATCAGTTCAATATCATGAAACTGAGCTCCTTTCCCCTTTCTGCATTCTCAGGTATGCCACATCACCGATCCTGAACTCATTCTCCTCCCTGATTCAAGATTTTTACAATGCCGAGGCACTTCCTCTGCCCGCAATCCACCTGACGCTCGATCCCGTGACGCTGACCTTCAAGACCTATGTCTCGTCGCCGATCGGGCTGTCCACTCTTCAAACGTTGAATCTGCTATTCAAGCCGATCCCATGTTCGCTGTCGATTCCTGCTCCCGAACGTACGACGATGGAACTACTCACCAAGCCGATTCTTGGGGCTACAGCTTCCAACGCAAGCATGGAAGCCGATCTGAAAACCCAGCAACAGAAGATTATGGCTCAGCTCAAGGAACCTCTCAAGACTGATCTCCCCATGTACCATCTCCATCACCTGCTCACTAAGCTCAAGGACATGCTCAATCAAGTATACGAATACGTGGAGAAAGTCAACAAGGGAGAAATCAAGGGCAACAACCAAGTTGGAAGGCTTCTACTCGACACAATGGGCTCCTTACCGCTCGGCCTGATACGTTCGCAAACTGGATCGGTCACCAAGGGCGGCGAGGCCCATTCGCAATTCGAAGACGATTTCCAATCACACATCGCAGTACGTTTTCTTTTCCTTTAGCACACGTCTTCCATAGAGAGCCAGTCCAATTTATTGACATGATTTCCCTGTGTTTATCCTTTTTTTTTTACACCCAGGATGTATTGATGGTATCCTATGTCGCGGCCTTGGTTAGAGACCAAGTAGAGATTTCATCCAGATTGAACTTGCTCGTCTCGTAATAGACCTCCAAAAAAGCGTTTACACCTCAACCGAAAATCACGCATAGTCATCAGAAGCCTTGCCAAGAGTGAAACAAAAGTTGATAATACAAAGAATACAATGAGATTGCCACAACCTTTTTTTCATGCTGTTCCCTCTTTTTTTTTTTTTTTTTTCTAGTGATACAGAGCCATTGGATTCCACTTGATGGTTGCCTGTGGCCTATGCATGGGCTTGATTTCCTTGGATAACAGCATTTATATATCATTGATTATCATACCTTTGTGCATATCTGCCATCTACCCAGACCCAGGAAGAGATGCATGATCACTTGATGAGGTCCAAGTTCTTGAGTGACATGATGGTGTAATATTCTGTAGTATACTGTACCATCTTTCAGATGGTCTAGAACAGAACTCAATTCATCTGTCTGTCTTCACAGCTTACCCTGGCTAGCTGTTTTGATTGTTGAATGTTGAGGTCAGTAGCACTAATGTGATACTTACCTCCGCTGTTCCACTTAAGATGATGTTCTCTGAAGTTTTGAGACATACATATTATAAGATCACTCATCAAGAGAGAAACAGATCTTCCACATGATCATATTTACACTGTAGTCAGTGACCACTTCACTTGAATCTGCAGCTTTTGTCATAGTGATCAACTTTTCTTACACAACTTATATGCAGAGTGATGAGACCATTTAAGCTGATGGAGTAATATTGTGGGGTGTGGATGATGACAGATTGTAAGGGTCTACTAGGAGGCTTGGAGGAACTTGAATGATATCAGGAGAAATTCATCACGTTTGCGTAAAATAGATTTTAAAGATACTGCAGACAAGAAAATCAAGCAATGGGCCAGTACATGATAGGACGACGGGAATATGTAGCCACAGTCTACAGAGACCCCCTGCGTCATGCGGGGGGGAGGCTTATGTCGAGTTTTGCTTTGAACAGATCATGTTGTCTCTTTTGTTGAGTCATTAAGTGGGATGGGATGGCAGTGGGTTGTTACTGCTTCCAATGATGAATGAAAGATTCTTATAAATATTTGACTCTTGAGTGAGAGTAGATGGTGGAGCAATCTAATTTTTTCCTACATATAATACAACTTCTCATCGGCGAAACTCGAACTGACCCATCTCTCCATCCTCCTTATCTTCCACATCTTATATTACGATTCGCTATATACAGCAGCTCTTCATCAGGCCATCCCGATCGATATCAGTACTGATTAAAAGAAGAACGAAGAAATGGGAGGGAAAGATTTGACGCCGTTTGGGAATGCCCTCGCTGGAGCGATTGGCGGGGTGCTATCGAACGCCGTGGTGTATCCGCTGGACACCGTCAAGACCAAGATCCAAGCGCAGACGGGCGGCACTCCTACGGAGAAAGATAGCCTTCCGAGCCCCCAGCTCAAGCGTCCGAATGCGCCCAACCGGCTCCCCGCCGCTGGCCGCCTCTCCGCCTTCCAGGTCATCCTGCACGTCCTCCACTCCCAGGGCATCGCCGGCTTCTACCGCGGCTTCTTGGCTAGCATGCTCAACACTTTCTCCATGCAATTGTAAGCCTCCATCCCCTCTCACCTTCTTCGACATTCCCATCCACGGTACATTTGACTCATCACTTTGATTTCCATCTCATGTGTCACCAGTGCTTATTTTTACTGGTATATGGTCGTCAGAAAGACCTACATCACCAAGGTCCTTCCCAGATCGCATTCCAAAGCACCTAACCTCAGCATCTTGTAAGTCCGATCAAAACCAGTTCCCATGGGACCTCATCCCCATCTGATACTTCTTTTAACCCTCACAGGACGGAGTTATCTCTGGGTGCGCTAGCAGGAGCCATTGCACAAATCTTTACCATCCCCGTCTCAGTCGTTGCGACCCGCCAACAACTGGACAATTCCAAGACGGGCGGGAAATCCTTACTGGCCACCGCATCGGAGATCGTACGAGACGACGGACCCACGGGGCTATGGAGGGGGCTCAAGCCCTCGTTAGTCCTGACGGTCAACCCAGCAATCACTTACGGAACTTTTGAACGGCTGAAGCTGGTAGCACTCGGCCCGCATGGGACCATGACCCCCGGCAAAGCTTTCTGGATGGGCGCTCTCAGCAAGACTCTCGCCACCGTCGTCACCTATCCTTACATCATGGCCAAGGTCAGACTCCAGGCGAAATACGATTCGAATCCTCAAAACGCCGACGAAGACGCTCAATCATCGGAGAAAAGCACCACATCCTCACCCTCTAAGAAACGTCCAACAAAGGAACGGTACAGCGGGGCAATCGACGTCTTGAGACAAGTGTACTCTGAAAAGGGTTGTGTGGGATGGTACCAGGTATGCACCAGCTTATTTGAAAAAAAAAAAAAATGCAGGTATTGAATTCCCTCATGGTTTTTTTCTTATTGCTGTTAAACATTCACTCTCGATAGGGCATGCAAGCTCAGATTATGAAGGCTGTTCTATCGCAAGCTCTGCTGTTCGGAATCAAAGACATTCTCGAAGACTACACCGTGCTGCTGCTCATCTTGGCCTCGAACCTCCGAAAATCGCAGTGGTCTAGAATCCCCAAGTAGGCGTGTAATCCAACACATCACATCCTCGTACCTTCCTGTATCCATATATACATATATATATAAAAGGCAGCCCTTCTTCTTCTTCTTCTTCTGTTTTTCTTACCTCCTCAAGTAGGCCAACACATTAGTGTCGAACCGACGTCGTAGATAAAAAAAAAGCCGTTCATCAGCTTCATTTTTTAAATTATCAACAGCCACAAGATCCATCGTCATACAAATTTTCAACAAGTACGTGGGGTTTTCACCCTGAACGATCGGTCATAAATCGCCTTGACTTGAATATCATCTTGTCACATCCAACACAACACCAGGCCTGGCCTTGGCGTCTCTGACCATTATCCTTCCTATATTTTCATAGCAGCTTCCTCATTCACATGTGTGTGTAACTTCCGATTAACAATAAAAAGCAGAACGGGAATTTTTCGTATATAAACATGTCGTCGTCGTTCACGCATAACCATGATGTATATTTTTTTTCTTCATTAGTTTTGGTTGTGTATTGTCATAGATTATTGTTGTGCAGTTTGTTATTTATATTTTGTAGAAACTGTCTCTCTCATGAGCTCCATCACAGTAAACAGACATCTTGAAAGATTATATTGATTCTTAAATATATGATGTCATATAGTTTCTATTTCCCTCATCACTGCCAGCATAATTGGCTGGGTTGGAGCTATCCCAGTTGGCTGGATGTAATTAACCTAGTTAAACTTGATTGCACCAGCAACCGATGAAATGTAAATCCAAGGTAGCAAGTTTTTGTTGTTGGCTTGGAAAGATGGATTTAGATGAGAACAGTGTAGGTACATGTTGATATAATGCGTTTGTTACTACAGGCGGGTAGAGTTGCAGAGTGAATGGTTTGTTTGCGGCGTGTTCCACAGACCAGAAAGCATGACATGCATATTCCATCGAGATCCATTCATTTGAACAGCCCGTCTGGTAATTCAACATCTTCAAAGGGAAATTAGATCAAGATACTTCTGTATAAAAACAAGTGATACATCTATGGACTCTTTTCTGTCCTCTCCTCAAATCCAAGCTTCATAGTTTGAGGACTAGATCAAAATGGCCACCACCATTGAAATTTATTGAAATCCTGACCTATCAATTCATAGGCTACCCAACTCCCAATTTAACTACGACAAGTAAAAGCTTGAGTAAAAAGTATTTTCCAGCAAAGCTTCCAAGCTTTTTGAGAAATACAATATGTACATCCAATCTTGATCACTTAACTGCACCCGAAGGCACGGGAGCCGGTGGTGCTGTTGAGTCTGTATCCAAATGCCGTCAAGACGGCGTTCTGAGTTCTCCAAGCTGGAGCCGTCGTCAATCGTGAACTGCTGGAAGCTCATGCACGCGGTCAGCTCTAACTTAACATGAGTCCTCTCCGAAGGATTTGGAGGAGAGATTTATGTTAAGTTAGCGGTCAGCTGGGCCTGGGAGAGGGCTAATAAAAGCGTTGAGACCAACACTGGCCAATCATCCCTGCATGCAAGCTCTTCCAAGTGATGTGGTCATCACTGGCCTGTTGAGACAGTCATATCATCTTCACATATATCCATATTTCATATATGTCATCTCACTATAACCATATATCAAATATGTATTTAGACAGTAGCACTATATATAGTTCAAGCTTCTTGTGTTGTTTGTCCTCTGGGGGAATTAGAATTCTTGATTATCAACCAACTGCTTGCTAAACCATATCTCGCTATACAGGTTATGAGCCTGCGCAAAATCCAAATAATAGGATGGTTCACATTGGGATGTTTACACATTTTTAAACCAACTTTTAACACCCTTAATGCATAAAATTCCATGAAAATTTCACACATCTGTATCTGGACGATTTGGAAGACTTGGATCAAGTTGAATTTTTAGTCAAAATTTTATGACAAGTGTCATAAAATTGGGGTTAAAGATGGTCATGGTGCCCAACGTGAACCGTCCTAATCTAGGATTTTCACTTTCAAATTAAGTTCTATATCACATTGTCCCTCCTAACTCTGTTTGTCCGGCACTGAGGTTCTTATCCTAGTCCAGCTGTTCCACCCGTCACATCCGTTCTGACAACTGCACGTGTTCCAAATCGGTCTTGAACACCTGCTTGCTGGTTCTACCCAGTATAACTGCACGGTTCCGCCCTGTGGTATTTTTTTATTTTTCTTTTCTCATCTCCTTGATTCAATTCAACGGGCTGCTGGCCGTCAGGAAGTGGGTCTTCCTCACTGCCGGCTTTAACCGGTCGAACACGGCTGCTCGAGCGGTGCTCGAACAGCCGTGTTCAACCGGTGGTCGGACAGACACTGTCCGACCGAAGCGAGAGCCAACTGGTCGGACAGATTTGTCCAACCGGTCCCGGCTGGTCCTGTGCAACCGGTCCCAGGAACTGATCGGACAGGCCTGTCCGACCTGCTGGCAGGTGCTTCGGTCGGACAGTGCCTGTCCGACCACCGGTCGAACATGGCTGTTCGAGCACCGCTCAAACTGCCGTGTTTGACCGGTTAATGCCGGCAGTGCC
The DNA here is from genome assembly GCA_002873125.1 of Puccinia coronata f. sp. avenae. Classification (NCBI taxonomy): domain Eukaryota; kingdom Fungi; phylum Basidiomycota; class Pucciniomycetes; order Pucciniales; family Pucciniaceae; genus Puccinia; species Puccinia coronata. Next base: position 60,045 of record PGCI01000412.1, on the reverse strand, counting down.
TACGTGTGCATCTCTGAAGTGGGAGTGGTGAACTACACGCCACGTTTGTGAGCATTGCACATGGTGTCTTATTTTCAGATTCCAGATTTACCTCAAGGGACTCAATCAGGCTGCACATATCAACCACCTGCACTTCCACCGGAACCTTATCCTCCTCCTTGGACATGCAGGCTTCCTAAGAGCCATCCTCCAGATCTTGCGCTTAACACTCCTATTCCGGTACCACGGTCACAAGGCAAACGACTCGCTCAAGCGCGCAAAATGTCTGAACAGCCCACTGCACCCAAACAGCCAGCAGACAGTGCCGCTGCCAGAGAATCTGTTCCACTGGAGCCAGTTACGGTCAATCTCCTTGCACGGATGTTTGAAGCAATTCAACCAGCCAAGAAGCTGGCCAGTATCACCGGGATCAATCGGGCTATTGCTCTGGCAGATGCCTTGTCCAAGTATCAGAAACTTGGCAAGGCAATCAAGCCCAAGCTGTCTGAGGATGGGGAGAACTCCCCTGATTGGAGGGCATTGCTTGAGAATACAGTCCGGGTTGTGCTTGAGGTTTGGGGTTACTTCAATGATATGGAGGTGGATGGCAATCCTGACAGAGGAAAGCTCATGTTGAGTTTTTCCTACTCTTTTCTACTCCTCCCTAAAATATCATTTTCATCCCTCTTGAATCATCTTGAGTTTGACTGAATTATAGTCACTAGAAGCCTCTTTTCTGCTTGAATCACTTCCTCCTCAGTAGTCTAATTAGAACTCCTTGCTGTAGATTGATCAACAACTCACACTCAATGTTGGCTTCTTTCCTTTTCTGATTCACTATTTGATTCTTTAAAAGCTGATTGACTAGAGTTAACACCTCTGATCATTTGTGGTTTAACTCTTGTTTTTTCTTGATTAACTAATTCTGCTTGACTAAAAGAGAATGAGATTTTCCTTTTTAGATTGTTTCTTCCAAGAACGCATCTGTTTATTCCTCTCAGTTTTTATTCAATTTTGTTTTCTATTCATTTCTCCCAAAACTGCATTTTAACCGTGTGTACCTAGTTTATTTAAACCAGCCTAGTTACATGTGAATAAAAATATTGTTTCTTTCCCTCTTTTTCCATGAGCCAGTCCCAAATAAGCTCCTCACTTCTTTGGCCCCTCCTCTCAAAAAATCCTCCTTTTTCCAGTTCAGTCTGCCAAAATCTCAACAGCTCACCGGTGTTCTGATCAAGGATAGTTTTCATGCAGCTCTGTTGACATTGGTTAGGGGAAAGACGGGGAGGGCTGCGTTTCAAATTCTGCGTGGTTGTTTCAAAACGGTACCTTGGTTTTACATCATGACCAAGTGGATGAAGGCAACAGAGCCGTCCAATCCTTCTGGTCAGCTTAACTCCATCTACTCTGAGATTGAACAGTGTCTGGATGAGATTATTTGACGTACTGGCCTGATATCCAAGGACACGATCCTTTTGTTCCTTTTCCATCAACAGTGCCAGGCATTGTATCAGGATATTGCAAACACCTTGGATGCCAGGCTTGCCGTTAATCAGACGGTTGCTATCACATCCAAAACGTATTGGAATTGGCTGGTTGTTTTGAATCTGGGAATTTTTTAACCGGATATGTTTTTGCCTACTGTGCTCAGCAACAACAAGCAGCGTGAGGCACCGGAAACGCTCCACAGCAGCAGCAACAGGCTGCGGAAAGCAGTCAGAAGGCACCCCAGCAAACTGGGAATAAGTTGGGGAGCAGCCGGGACCAGAGATTGGTGATGTGGCGGGATGACAACTGGGCGCTTTGAGTGATCAACAACAGGAACCTGTGTTGGTACTGCTATGAATGGGGTCATTGGATTGCTGACTTTCCTCTCAAACAGTCCAACAAGCCCCCCGTGCTTGATCCTTGTTTGGTCAATCTCAATTTTCTTCTCCAATGCACCAACGTTTGTCATCCGGCGCTTGTGTTGACCAATCCCCAAAGGCAGATGCTAAAATTGGTTAGGCCGGCGGCAACAGTTGCGTCTATTCAACATCAATCAGACAAGCAGGACCACGCGCTGTTGGATTCAGGAAATACGGATAGTGTGACCAATGACACCAGTCTGTTTGTCTCTCTGCAACCAACATCCATGAATCTCATTGTTGCATCAACAGATTGGTTTCCCGTGAAGCAAATGGAGGATGTAATCTTACCAACATTGCAAGGGCTGTTGAGGGTATCAGATGTGTTGTACTGCCCAAATATCAAGGGTATGATTGTTTTTGGTTGGCAAGTTCAAGGTGAAAGACGGAGCGGTGAGCTGGGATGGGGACAATTATACATTGTGCAGAACAGGATGGAGTTTCTGTTGGTGGTATTAAGGAATTGATGTTTCATACCTCTTGTGTCCATGATGTGCCTTTAATCAACTAAATTGCTTTTGAGCCTTGTTTGTTACATGAGAGAGTTGGTCACTTCTCATTGAGAATGCTGCATTGGACCATCAAAGCTGTGGCTTTCAGGGATCCTCCAGATCTGAAATCGTTTAACCTTGGGAGCTGTTGTGACACATGCACTATGATGAAGTCAACTCACTCACCAGTCAAACTGCCGTCCTGGGACATTTGCAAGGAGCCAGGGGATGTGATTGCAGCGGATGTGGTGGGTCTGTACAAAGCGGCCATGGATGGGAGTCAGTATATCCTGACTGTTCAAGACTTGGTTTCTGGCCTGATGTTGAAAATCCTAATGAAAACAAAGGGAGAGGCCACAAATCAGCTGATCCGCTGGATTGTTCAGCTCATCAATATGTCCCAGTGGCCGGTGAAACAAGTCCGGACAGACAACGCATTCAAATTTGCGACCAGTTCCAGCTTTGCCGAGTTTGTCACTTGCCTTGGGATTGTCCATGAAAAGTCGGCACCCTATGAACAACATCAGAATGGGGAGGTGGAGCGTACCAACTGGACCATCACCAAGATTTTCCCAGCGCTCATCCACATGCGGGGTCTGCCACCCAATCTTTGGTCATTGGCAATCCAACACGCGGTGTATATCTTCAATTTTCTTGTCCATGCCGGGAGGAATGCCACACCTATGGAGATTGCTCTGGGAATTTGTCCTTTGCTGGCAATGTTGAGGGTCTTTGAATGTGTGGCGTATGCATATCATAATAATCACTTGAAGCAGGTGGTGTTGTATGCGGGGCAATATTGCCATGTTGGGATTTCGTCGGATTCAAACGGATGGTTGCTGTGGTGTGAGGATACTGGAAAGGTGATTGCTGCTGCATCAGTGAGGTTTGAGGAGTCATCCACACTGCCATTGGTTTCTGAGCTGGATGCGGATTGGCTGGAGTCCAATCTGAAGACTGAAGCAATGATCTCAGCCATTGAGACGGGAGCGCTTGGTGATTTTTGACTGGGCAATGCGCTGGATACGCAAGATGCAGTGGTGGACATGCTGGAGAGGCAGGACCCATATGGTGCAGACTTGCCGTCTTATAAGAAGGCAGTGGGGTCTGATCAGGCCGCAGCGTGGCGTGAGGAAATGCTGGAGGACTTGTGTGTACATGTCAAGACCAACCTGCCGGCTGAAAAGAAGAATCTGTTGCGGTTGCAATGGTTACTCAGCACCAAGCGGGATATGACCGGCAACATCCTGTGGCAGAAGGCTTGGATCATTGTTGGGGGCCATAAGCAGCTCCATGGTGTCAATTATTCCAACACGTTTGGGCCAACACCAACCTTTGCATCCCTTTGCGCAGTGCTGACAATAGCAGCACACAAATGGTGGTCCACAGCATTGTTTGATGTGAAGACTGTGTTTCTGCACAGAGAAATTGACGACAATGTGTGGGTACTTCCTCCACCCGGGTGTGATACTTTGCCGGGAAAAGTCTGGAAGTTGAAGAAAGACCTGTATGGGACCAAGCAGGCGGGGCGGTGTTGGTGGCTACACCTCAAGATGGCCTTGGAGTCAGTTGGTTTCTCAGCCAGCGCCAAGGATCAAAGTACTTACGTCTTCCGGAGTGGCAGCAATGTTGCTTTTTTTTGGATCCATGTCAATGATGGGCTGCTGTTAGCAAGCTTGGAGGGATTAAAGGGGAACTTGAAAGTGGCATTGTCCGGGGTGAAGTGGGACAAGCAACTGGTGTCACTTGTTGGGATCAAGATCCGTGAGACTCAGGGCAGTTATTGGCTACAGAAACCGGCTTTGACTGAGAAGCTGCTGGCAATGGTCGACTCATCTGACATACTGTTGGCTGTTCCGCTAGCAAATAAGCTCTTGGAGTCAAATCCTTTGCGGGAGCCGGATAAGATTTATTTGTTGTACATCGGTGTTCTTTTATATCTAGCTCAGGGAACTTGGCCGGATATCTTGTTTGTGACCCACCACCTGGCTTGGTTCTCCCTGAAGAATTTTGAGAACCTAAAGTGATTTGAATTGCGGGAACTAAGAGCCAACACACTGAGAACAAGAAAAGTCAGAACAAGAACAATGAAAGGAATCAGAAGAGACAGATAGAAGAAGACCAACAGTTAGACGTGAAGGGTTTGACAAAGCTAAGGAAAGAAGTACAAGAGAGGAGATAATGAAGAAGGACTGAAGAAGGAAGGATTAGTATGAGTCAAGGAGGAAAAGAATAGAAAAAGGTAATTGATCTCACCAGACAGAAGGCAATTGAGATGAGGGATTGAGCAGAGTGAGGTCAAGTGTGTGAGTTGGGAGTTGTGAGATGAGGAAGAGAGGGTTGAGGAGCAAGATTGAGTGTGGAGTTGAGGAGCAAGATTGACTGGTTTGAGAGAGTTCTAGTGGAGTAGAATCAAGGAGAACAAAGAGAAGCAGAAAGAAACAAAGGAAAGGAAACAGAGAATGGGAAATCACAGGGATGTCACAGAAGGATGAGGCAAGCAACACAGGACCAGAATTCTTAAACTCCCTTAATCCCAATGATTCCCACTGGGTGGCACTTTATAAGCTAGTAGCCTATGTCAGGGCTACGGCGCATTTTGCGCTGAGTGTGGAACCGCTGGATTAAGGTCAGCCTCTGCGGGTCTATGTGGATGCAAGTTGGATGGGTGAAGGGGCGCAATCTCACCATGGGTATGTGGCTACTCTCTGGTTGGTGCCCATTGCCTGGGCGGCTAGGCAGCAGACAGTAGTGGCTTGCTTGACGTGTCATGCAGAGTTCATTGCTCTGTTGGCGGCTTCAGTGGAGGGTGTTTGGTTGGCAGATATTCTTGGGAGTCTCATTGGCAGGGTTCAACTGTTGTTGTTTTGTGATAATTTGGAAACTGTGAAGATTGCAACCAACAAGGCTAGCGTCATCAAGGTGAAGAACATCAACCGTGAATTTCACTATGTCAATGAGCTCTTGCGGAAGGGGACAATGGCACTTAAATGGGTAGCTGGGAAGGACCAACTGGCTGATGTTTTCACCAAGGCCCTTGGACCAAACCTATTGGACCAGTTTACTGGAGCTGTGTTGAGGTGATTCCCTACACAGGGTAAAGTGAGTGACTTTCCTTGACTATGCACTTCCAATTTCTGGGCGTTCTGGAGTTGCAGTTCACCTGCCACTCCAGTGAGCATCATATGGGTTTTTTTTTTTTTTTCATTCCGTGGCAGGCTGTGGACAAGCGTCATCAATTATTGGGGAACCTCGTTTCATTGGCTCAAGACCTTGTTTCAATGGCTCAGACAGAATCATGTTTCATTGGATCAAGACCACGTTTCATGAGATCAAGACCACGTTTCATTGGCTTGTCCCGTGTTTCATAATTTTCTTTGTTATTGTTTCATTCTTATTATTTCTTGGTTTTCTTGTTTCATTCCTCGTCTTTCATATGTTTTTTTTTCTACTATTTTGCTCTCCCTAGTACAGGGGATTTGAGGTGTTGCATTTTTCTTCCTTAATTTCTTTTGCATCTGGGTAGTCTTGTTGTCATGGGGGGGAATGTTGAGACAGTCATGTCATCTTGACATATATCCATATTTCATACGTCATCTCACTATAACCATATATCAAATATGTATTTAGACAGTAGCACTATATATAGTTCAAGCTTCTTGTGTTGTTAGTCCTCTGGGGGAATTAGAATTCTTGATTATCAATCAACTTCTTGCTAAACCATATCTTGCTATACATGGCCATTGTCAACGACTCAAGCTTGTAATTCCCTGATCACAGCAATCATTATTGCCTCAGCAGGAAGTATTCAAGCAATTAGCCAAGGCCAGCGTAATTTTTGACTTGCCAAATGGCTGAGACCCAATGCTGATTGTCAAGTATATAGACTCTGGAAAAGAGAAATTGGACAACATCAGAAGAGTACTGGATAAGTTGACGGCCCTTTCTCTTGACAAACAACAGACTGGAGCGCGCAATAATGTGACCAGGAAAGCAAAATGGTCAAAGCAAGTCAAATTGGACAAGGTTTAATAAAGTGTCAATTGGTCTATTTTCAACTTCATTGAAACGTGCTTTATAAAGCACCAATAAGGGGGCGCAGGCATATAACCACCTGCATCAATATTTTTTACACCTTTATCTGATTCCAACTTGGGGCACCGCTAAAAAAAATATATCCGTCGGGCTTGTCCGACACGGCATCGGACATGATTGTCCGATGCTATGTCGGACAAGCCTGTCCGACAGGTTTGTCCGACATGGGATCGGACAATTCTGTCCGATGCCATGTCGAACAAACTTTGTTCGATTGGTTTGTGCGACATGGGATCGGACAATTGTGTCCGATCCCATGTCGGACTCCCATGTTCGATTGGTTTGTCCGACATGGGATCGGACAGATTGTTCGATCCCATGTCGGACAACATCAGTCCGATGAGTTTTGACTCATCGGACTGATTGTTCGATTAGTTGGGATCATTCGAACTGACTGTTCGATGAGTTTACTGCTCGAACTGATTGTTCGATCAATTTCCAACTCCCTCGAACTCATTGTTCGATCTGGGCCATTGGACAATGGAGATAGCTCCCACCTCGAGGCGTCAAGAGTAAATAGCCATCAATCCGACAAAGCCCACCTTGCAATTTATTCAGAAAAAATCGACTCCCTTGATCTCCAGAATGGAGAAATGGCTGCTCAAACTTTTTGTTCAAGATGCCACCGGTGCCGCTTGAGCCCAGTTCTTTCAGCATCTTGCAGTTCACTGTATCCAGTCAGCCTGGTTTTTTTTTTGCGGAAAAAGGTACATAATTGGGACATCAAAAAAACTGGGGGAAAGATGAAGAGAAAGGGGCGATGAATGGTGGTGACCGCGTGTGAGAGTAACTTCACGTATGATAATGTAGCCGCCTCAGGTGCAACTCTCTCCTGCTGGAACTCGGAAGAGAAAGTTCTCCCCCTGCTGAGGTACATAAGCCGCTGAGTCAAAAGGAGATATCTGCAAGCTTGTGTCCATGAACCTGCCACTGTTGTAGTGATATGTAACATTCATTTGTCACTGGTGTCAATTTCTTAACAAGACATGCAAGAGGCAGCTCTGCTTCCTCATGAATGTCATGGCCACTCAAGGCCATGGTGTTCTCTCTCTGATTACAAAAGAACAGGTGCTCAGCTCCAAAGCTTCAAACCCATATTAGAACACTATACAAAGTCTTCAACCCAAACCTTAGATCTACCAGAGAGAGAGAGCGCTGGCTGGATGCGTGGGGGGTTGAATCAATGCTTGTCAAGGTTAGAATAAATTAGACCAAAAGAAGAAATATCACATAAATAACTATATTGTTCCCCACCATTCATTCACCCATCCATTTTGTGCTAAAAAAGAAACAAAGGGCGGGGGCTGCAGTCGATAAACACCTACCACCCACACACACAAATAAGAGAAAGGACCAATTATGAACACCAAACAACCCGCCCTCTGGCTCCATCCATTCATCCATCCTTGGTGAGCAAGCCAAGCCAATGGATTCCAAAGAAAAAAAAGGGAAAGTTGAACAGAGGAAGAAGCAGCAGCAGTGGAGGAGGAGGACACGGGTTGCTGATGATGGAGATGATGCAACTGCTCAAGCAACTTTTTGATCACGTGGATGGCCTTGGGGTCCAGCTCGATGGAGAAGGTGAGCTGCTTGATCGCCAGGTTCTTCTGCCCAAGCTGCATGTATATCATGCCCAGTAAGAATTGCACGTTGAATTCCGTCGGCACCATGTCCACTAGCTTCTCCAACTCCGTTTTCGATTCCTGTCGTCATTCAATCCAACACCACACAAAGTTAATTCATCATCATCATACAACTCCCGAGAAAAAAGAGAAGAAAAGAAAGGGTTGGGTGGTTGGGAGGAAGTGAACAAGAAAAAAAAAACGCACCTCGAACTCGCCTAACTCGAACAAGATTTTAGCGCGTGAGAAGCGGACGCTGGCGACGGAAGAATGGGCGACGTGGACGGCCTAGGAGAAGAAGTGGAGGGCGGGATTGAGGTCGCCTACGACCTGATAGACCTTCGCGACGGCGGCCAAGATGAGGGGATTATAGGGGTTAATTTTAAAAGTTTTGTCACACTTCAAGCAAAGCAAGACGTTGCCGTTCTGCAGTTCAAAGAGCTTGATGACCGAGTTCGTGTACGAGACAGCGACTTTTTTGCGGTCGGACCAGACGACGGCGACGCTAGTGGGGGTGATTTTGACGAGTTGGCCGTGGGCGTTTTTGACGCTCAGTTCAGCAGCAGCAGAGGGGCGATCGGGCACGGCGAGGGCGGCGGGCTTGTCTTGGAAGCTGTCGTAGCCCCAGCTGAGTTTGAGGGGCGAGTTGAGCTCGTTGGTGCTCCAGACCTTGCCGGTGCCATCGGCGCTGACCGTTGCCAGGAGCGCCTTGTCTCGCAGACGTAGCGGGAGCAGCACCATGTCCCAGATCGCATCCGGGTGCCCCACAAACGTCGCCAGCAGCGACCACGGGTCTTATGGCGCATACGTCTCGTGCTCCGGCGGCGATAGCGACCACACCGACGCCACCGAGTCCAGGGGCGCTGAGTAGATCCACGGCGACGACAACGAGATACCCGAGGGGGGCATGGGGCAAGAATGTTGAGCAAATGAGAGCCCATCCTCCTTCCTTTGAGCACCAGAGACCCAAGGAACCGTTCATTCCTTGGATGTCCAGCACTCTCCAAAGGATGTGGTGGCTCGGCGGGTGTGATGGATGATCCAGAGGCGTGGTGAGTTGGCTGCCAGTGGTGAAGAGGGAGCCATCAGAATCGTGGCCGGAAGAGCTCCTCCGGGCTTTTCCAGACAGAGGCTTGCGTTAATGCCCGGCATGTTGAATGAGTCGCACAGCGCCGCATGCAGGTCCGCTTGCGCAGTCTAGAACCTGGGACATGCGTGTCGTCGTCCACGCCGGTTGGTAGATGCTTCAGCGTCTCGTCTCAGGTCCGGGGGAACAGATCAAGCGCGAGAAAAATAAAGCTCACGTGGCGCCTAGAGGACGCAAAGAGTCCGTCACCTTGGAGTCCTGCAAGTCGACGGATTGGTGCATCTGCTCGGCCAACCCCATACCTGAGAGCCTTCACCACCGCAAAGAAGTCTTTTTTTTTGGCCTGGCCGATTGTCGGTAGAAGAGGGGTGTCGCATCTAACTCACGTTGAGAGTAGACTCCTGGTTCCGCACTTCGGCCATTGCTCTTTCGGCGAAATCCATCCCGAGGTCCCACCTTTGAGCGATCAATGAAAGCCTGAGCTGTCTGGGCGAGTGCTGCTTCAAAGCGTCCTGCAATCGACCCCATTGCAACGTCAGAGTATGCTCTCTTGGCCAGTGACGTGCTACGGCGGCGGTAGCGACCACACCGACACCACCGAGTCCAGGGACGCCGAGGAGATCCACGACGACGACGACGAGATTGCAACACTAGCAATTGTCGCCTGATGCCCCCGATAAGTGATATGGCGCTCTGTCTCTGGCCAGCTCGAGGGGCTTGAACTATGGTAGGTATACACATCAATTAATCAGCTTTTTGTCATTCTTTTTTTACCTCTTTTTTTTTCTCCAAGACTATTACTAACTTGGCTATCAAAGCTGGATTCAATCTTTACATGTTGACCACACAGTCATTGCTTCCAGAGACAATAGCCAGTCCATAGCGATCAAACACGCAGCATGCAGCGTGTAGCTTTGCAGCTTGTAGTCGTGCTGCATGACCTGCAGTCGAGCTCCAGATGGCCATCCAGGTACACTTCTTTGTAGTCGCAAGCACTGTATGTAGGCCTCGGACAATAGGTGTTTCCAAGATGGCGATTCGATAGATTTCGTAGTGCAATTACCTAGACGCAGAAAATCACACCAGATGATGTTGAAAAATGAATCAGCATTGGAAAATGATAAACGATCATTCAAAACGTACAGCTAGGGTGAAATAAGTGATGGACAATTCCAGAAACCATCTTAGCCACCGAGCCCATCCTCCTTCCTTTGAGCACCAGAGACCCAAGAAATCGTACATTCCTTGGACGTCCAGCACTCTCCAGAGGATGTGGCGGCTCGGCGGGTGTGATGGACGATCCAGAGGCGTGGTGAGTTGGCTGCCGGTGGTGGTGAAGAGGGAGCCATCAGAATCGTGGCCGGAGAGCTTCTCCGGGCTCTTCCAGACAGAGGCTTGCGTTAATACTCCCCCGGCACGCCGGGTCCCCCGCATCCTTGGCGTGGGAGGCTCTTGCTGATCAGGCATCTGCAACTCAGGCGCAACCAAGGGGTCCATCCCCTGAGTTTCTCAATTTTCGAAGACAATCCATTTTCAAAAATCCATGGCCCAGATGGAGATTTTTGAAAGTTGATGCAAAGATTTCTATCGACTGAGGATCCAAGCCTTATCAAGTGAGGGAAGAGCTGGGAAGAGGTTGAAACCTAGTGACATGCGCATGAATGGAAGTAAAAATGTAAAGTGAAATGAATTGAATAAAAAGGAAGTTGTATGTAATAGTAGAATTCTTTGATTCCAACGTCATGGGGCTCAATATTAACCCTCCAGAATATTTTCAAGCCCCATGAGGCATTCGTCTTTCATATCCAACCCCCTTAGCTCTGATGAATCAAGGGTGGCTAGCCACAAAGCATTATAGCAATCTTTAGGAAGGCCTACCCTCACGCGGTCAATGACAACTTGGTTTGAACTGGCCACTGGAGGTCTCCTAGTTGCTGGGGCAGGTCCTCGTGATCTAGTTTGACGCCTGTTGTAAAGATCTGTTGCCACACGGTCTATGTGTTCGACTAGCTGTGTGGCACGACTGCTTCTTTCAGGCATAGGAATTCGTGTTCGTGTGGAACTTGAAGGCTCATCGGCATTGGATTCATCGTCAGAGCACAAGTGGTCTGTCTTGAACAGTGGTGCAAATTTGTTCAGATTTGTAACTGTTTCGCATACTACTAACCTCCGCTTGCAAAGCTAAAACAATTGTGGTCAGATATAAGTTCAGATGCAACAAATCTTGGGAGACATACCGTTTTCCGGCGACGAAATTGGCGATCAATTTTCCGGTTTCTCAATATAGCACCAGGTTGGCTTAGCTCACGCTTTCTTAAGTTTAACCGATGTTGTAACACACTAAGTAAAATCTGATGTGCTTGAGAGATAGATGGTGGCTGTGTCATGTTCCTGTGGGTTTCGAGGAAGCATTGCTGTTTGCAAGCTGTGACAAAGGTGTCTACACAGAAGGTGGCAATACGATGGTTCCAAAGTCTTCCGCTGGACGTATTTGAGTCGGACCACGCAAAACAGAAAACACCATATTGCCTTGCTTTATTTTGACAATGCTGGAAGAGGTTGAATGGGGCCAATCTTCTGTTGGAAGTAGAGACCACTTGAAGAGTTTGAAAGTTAGTTGATTCAGATGCTGCCAGGCCAATTCGCTTTACTTGATCCAGTGAGATTAACTTTGGAACATTTGGTGCAAGGATACTGTATTCGTCTATTGTATAGTTGACATCCTTAAGAATGTTGTCAACAAGAGGTAAAGGTTTCAACGCGTCAAGTTCTTCATCAGTGGGTGAGGGAATTATAGGAATCTTGCTTGGCTCTTCCTGGGCTAAATAATAAAGGAATGTTTGCATTGATTGCCTCTGCCGGAGGTAAGAATGATATGTTAGAGTGGATGGAAAAAAGTTACGCTAAATTAAAGCTATAAACGCACCAATATCTCATCAACTTTCTTTTCTGCATCAGTGCGAGTATCGGCCTCGTTGTTACGACGTGGAAGGTTTCCTATCTTGATTCTCCTTGTACGGGAACTTCCTGTGAGTGTGGAGCCACGTGGTTGTGTTGAGTTTGCTGCAGGATTGACATCTTGATTGGCCTGTTGTCCTGATTCACTACTATCATCGGAAAACTCCCGAACTCGATTGTGTTCATCTGGAAGCTCAAGATCCTCTTGCTCAATTGAAACAGGAAAGTTATCATCCATTTGATGATCTTCCTGCGCAGTTGTTGGAGCAGCTTGAGTTTGTTCAAAGTTATTACCATTACCATCATCGTTCTCCAATATTGACTGGTTGGTGCCTCCCGATCTTCTAGGGCCAATAAGAATCTCAATCCCCGTCGGCAAGGTTGTCACATGTTTGCTGGAAGGTGAATCTTCTTCAATTGATGTTGCGTGTTTCTCATGCGTTTGTGATACACACGTCTCAATCCGACCTTCCAGAGTCTCAAGCAACTTGGACAATTCGTTGTTTTTTTGGATATGTTCAACCTGATAGAAGCACATCAGCACAGGGGAAATAATTTTTATTTTTTTAAAGCCACTTACGTTCATCTGAGAAAGATTGGCAACTTCTGATTTGAGTGACCTGATGCTTTCAAAATTTTTCTTTGCGGGATTTATTATCAAAGGTAAATACTTTTGGAAGAACGGCAAAATTATGAAGTAATTTTAAAACGTACATCCAGTAAACTTTTCCCATTCTTGAGATCAGTTTGGTAAACAGAAACTAGATTTTGCACCAATCTTCTATCGACTTTCTGCTCCTGTTTCATCTTCTTGCTCCGAGACTGCGTAAGGAAGTTTACTCAGCAAATGAAAAATCATAAATTGTCAAAGTGAATCACCTTCAAGAATTCTATGTTCTTGCAAGCAGTATTAAACCTCTGGCTTGAAATTTCGTGTTCTGATGTTTTTGCGGAGTCGTCAAGGCACCCCTGCTGTTCAATCAGCTTATGGATTTTGATTTGAGGTGTGCATATGGAGAAGTTCAGGATTCCATTGAGTCAGTTTATATGTTTTATTCATTCAAAATAAATTTTCAAGTGACGAGTTGAAGTGCACTGCATGATAAAAATGGATTTCAGGACGGCAAATACCTTGACAGATTCAATTTCCATTTGGATAGCATTCAATTTTTCCTTCATCTTATTTTTTTCTTCATTCTCGATAAAGTTCTGCATTTTATCTTGAAGGCTGAAATTTCAGTCTAAAGGTTTTTTTCCTTATTGTGTCAGTAAGCGCCAATCCAAGAAAATTGTGAGAAGAAGATCATAAATACCTCAACATTAGAAATTTGGTCATGAACTGGTTGGAGGCTCGATGCTATTTCCAAATCTGCTAAGGAGAAAGACAATTCAAACTTTTCCTTGAAATTTTCAGATATGTGCTTCAAATCTTCTTTGATTAAGGAATCTATGTTGATTTTTAACTGATCAAAATTCAACTTTTGGCTTGCAGAAAGTTTACTGGAAATGGACTGAATAGATTCTTGGGAGCTTTTTGTAAGTAAATCTTTCAAACCTTCTGTTTTGTCCTCTATCTGACGCGTTATACTCTCTATTTCATGGTTGCTTTTTGAAATGAGTTCCATCGTGGAAATCTGTAGCGAACTGGTGACTTGGGAGGAGAGTTCTTGGGTTAGATCATTGATATCTACTTGTGCACTAGAACGTAGGGTGGCTTCTAATTTCTGAAGTTCATTTTTGAAGACCTGCAGTTCTTCTCCACAATGTAAATCAATCTTGCTCTTCAGTTTTGATAGTTCTGTGTCGAAACTGATAACAATGTTGCTTCTTAAATCCAGCGTCAAATCTTCAAGACTTTTCTCAACTCTTTGATCAATCAGACGCTGGTACATGATTTGATTTGCTTCAATTTCTTCTTTCATTTTGTTCATGCTAATTTGATTGGCCTCAAGGGCCTGTAAAAAAGAAAACCAAAATCAAATTTATAGAATAGCGTGATAAATTTGAACTCATACCCTAGCATTTGAAAGGATTAGATCCTTGCGCAAGTCATCAATATGATCTGGAACCTTGACAATTTCCGATGTGCTGGCATCCCGTAAAGATAATTCAAATCCTTGAGACTTATTTGATCCAACATTTGGATCCATGCAATGATCTAGTTGTGATTCAATGCGTAGAATTCTGGTCTGGATGTTGTCATATTTTACCTGGCTCTGACGCATATTAATGATACTATTGATGATTGAAAAGTGGATTATTATGAGCTCACCTGGAGGTCCTTCAGGGCGGCATCAATCTGTGCCTTCCAACCCTTGCTCTCAGAAAAAAATTGGTCAAATTGGTCAAAGACAGTCTCGCATCGGTTCTGAAAATGTTGAGGAGTCAACTTGTGCAATGGACGATGAAAAAGTAACACCTCATCTGACCTGAAGCTCTTGATAACCATTCTGCAGTATCTTTGCGCGTCAGTTAGTAACTTTTACTTGTGTACAAGAGGGAACCAACTTGCAATTTTTTCCTCCAAAACCGTAACCCTTTCAGCCTGATTCCGCCTGGAGAAACGTGGTGAGGTGGACACATCCTCCGGGGCATGTGCAAAGGACATACCACTTCGCGTCACCCTTCCTCTGGCTACTGAGCGATCCGCGGGCATTATCAATGTCAGGAGAAGCTGGCCAAATGCACTTGATGTTGAAGTCTTCTTGGAGATTATTGCAACTTGCAAGCAGGGAATCAGCGCGGCACAACCTGGCACACTCTGGTTTCCATTCTGTATGTAGCCAGAAAAGGACCTAGCTTCAAAACGCATTCTGATCCACATGGAGAAGTGTACAGGCCTGTACACTTTCAATGATTAGTACAGCTTAACAAACGTCCTTTTTGGGTCTTTGGATTTGTTTATCAACAAAGTACCCACAATTCCACAATCCTGTTGACAGGTTGGCCCATCTCCCAGAAAAGCTTGATTTGCCTCCGAATATCAACTCACCTCGATGTCAGCCAAGTGCTTCCACTGTCCGCATCACCATACTTGTGGTGATCCCACCAGAAAGAAGCCTTGCTCCGAACTCCGTGGGCTCCATCTCACTAATGTGCGCAGGCATGCAGCAAATCATTCGCTCCATCCAAATTGCCAGAAAGGATGCCAGGTTTTTGGCCTCTCTCTTATAGGTAAGCTAAGAAGTACATCTTCCAGGTTGACAAACAATGTTGAAGCAAATTTCTCTGGCCAGCAGATTTGAATTCATTCAATTTTCAAGAGCTCTCTTGGAAGCCTACTCAACCAGCCGTGGCCGACTTAGATAATTTCCCCCACAGAGTTACACGTTCAAGAGGAAAAGGTAAGGGAATTATCAACTTAATCAAAATGGTGGATGGATTGTTGTTTAAGCTTTATTTGCATGGCTCAGGCTCACCCACCAATTTAGCGTTGGAAAAAGAAACTTGTCATCTTCAGCCATCAAAAGCTTGCTCCGAGTCCGATGGAAATCCAAGTCAACTCATCCAACAGAAAGGTAAATCTACCCATCAAATAGGAACTGATGAACAGTGTACTCATCACTTCATTTCCTTTTCTTGAAATTTCTAGTTCATTCTCGACCATCTTCATGGAAGAGAGTGGCCTGGGTACTGATTGTGCTACTCTACTGCATTTCAGCGGCTCAAATTTTCTGGCCTCACAGTATCACACGTTGTCATTTCCAATACATTCTTGACCAAGCGTATGACTGGACTGCCTCTTGGGTCAACCAAGATGGAATTTGCCATGGTTCTTCCATTGTGAGATGCCACAAAGAGGAATATTTATCGGGAATGACTCATCTTTCATGTAATCAGGTGCTATCAATTTTTGGAATGTCACTGACTGAACCATGTTGTACAAGAGCTTTTGTTCTTTTATCTTCTATTAGCTACATTTCAATAGTTTTGCATTCAATCTTTAGATGAAAATTACGGATCTTTTTTACCTTCAGCTTCATCCTTTGTGTTAAAATGTGAATTTCCCAGTGGGTGACTGAACGGGTCGTGGGGAAGCACGCGGTTGCCCAGGGGCCCAGTGCCCAGGAAGCGCGAGCCAGACTTGGAGCTGACTGCGGTTGAGGTCCCATTCAGGCGTGTTATAAAATCTTGAATCTTGCTGCACAGATAGCTGGGTTAGTCGTTTTGTCAAGGTACTTGGCCGTGGTGGGCGAGGCGTAGTAGTAGCACTACTGTTTTGGCCTTCAGCCAATGGCACTCTCAACAAATCTAGGGGAATGGGTGAAGCCAGCAAACAGGCAATGTTGAGATAAATGTCATTTACAAAAAAAGAATGTGAGAAAAACAAACATTGATTTCGGAACTAGCCAACGAGAACAGGAAGAATAACAAAATACGAAAATATCTACTACAACAATTGGAAGAGAGATTTCACATGTATGGAGTTGCGCTACATAGAACACAGGAGAACAATACTGTGAGAAGAACTGTGAAGAGAACTACAAAGAGATGATGGACGCAAAGAGTGGTTGAGCTTATCAAGATGCATCATGAACAATAGAAGCTCGTCTGATGGAGACAAAAACAAACTTATATTTTACCTCTTACAGGTTAAGAAGCGTGGCGTGCTGGCAAGTACGAGGCAGATCACACGCTGATGGGGCATTTATAACCTGTTCGGCAAGGATTTGCCGCTCAAGAACGCTCAAATAAAACTGGAGCATCCAAGCTTCGGCAACTGGCAAACTATCATGACTGGCAGGGACGATGGCAAGGTCAAGGTGTGGAACTCGACCTCAGGCTTCTGTTATGTCACTTTGGCCGAGCATCAATCATCGGTCTCCGCAGTTGAGTTTGCCAAGCAAGGCACCGTCATCTTTTTGGCTTCGCTTGACAGGACTATTCGAGCATTTGATCTTGTAAGCGCGAGGTGGGGCCTTCGATGGTGGATCGGGGGCTGTTGTTCATGAAGCTTTGGTGGCAGCGTTGTAGATGAAGCTGGACGAGGATCGAGTGGCTTCATGGGAGGCTCAAACTGGGCTGTAGGAACTTGATTGGTGAGTATGATAGTGGGCAGATTGGATTCAGCGGATCGGGTGGAAAGCTTGTTGAGTTCAGCGCGGGAGACGGCCGAGTGTTTATTCGAAGGGTCTATCATCGATTGTTGGGGCAAGGAAGCTGGCAAACTGGGTATGGGCAAATCACGATGGGTGGATGAGAATCAACGGGTGGTGGTGGTAGTGGTAGTGGTTGAGCTGTCGGTCTTGTTGGCCTGGCTTGTTTGCATGGAGCGGCTATCAAGACAGTTGCCCAAGATCAGCATGGAAATGGGTTTGCGCGAGTTCATCAGTACTGTTGCTGCAATTGATAAGCAATGGATCTGGGGCAGTGACTGTTCTAGGAGTTGGTTCAGACTGATAGTTGGAAAATTTGGTCGATTCACCTTCAGGTTGATCTCCCCCGAGGGTTTGAGGTAACTCGGGGTTAGTTTTGGGCTTGGGCTTGAGCGTGTTGGTGGCAGCTGCATCTGGTCTGAGGGTTTTGCAGGGTGCCCTGCGAAATCGTTTACCCCGGAGTTTGCGGGGTTTGCCTTCGATGATGGCCTGAGGTGGTAGGTGAAGGTTACGGTACTTGTTCTCACATTTTGTACGGTAGTAGTGGATCACACATTCGGCTGGGGTCCTCGTTTTGACCTGAGATGCAATCCAACCAAACTGTTTGGGCTGCGCAGCATAACTCTTCTCGAAAGCTTCATGTTCTTGAGCTGCCCAGTTTGAGATCTCGGGTAAAGAGGATGCTGATTCAGTTTTGAGAGGGGTGAGCTGATAAAAGGCGATGGGATCAGTGACCAGGGTATTGTTTTTGTCATCGGAATGCCCGTGGCGGTCAGCAACGAGGTGATCCCGGCGGAGCTCGACGGGATGGCTCCGGCCGAGTCGGCGGTGGCGAGCGCGGCCAAGAGATTGAGGGTCGCCGTGACGGGGGTGGTGAGCGTCGGCCATTTCTTGTGGGTGAGTCTGAGTTGCAGCCGGTCCATTGCTTCGCAGTGTTCGATCCACTCCAGATGGTACGCCCGATATGCCTCCTGCAGATTGTGCACAAGCCTGTCCGTGAAAGGACCAGGCTACACATAATTTACGTCACTCGAGCTACTAATTAGGAAGGAAGGGAGGGAAGTATCGGTAAGCATCAGTTGCAAGTCACTCTTCTTAGCGGATGAAAAATGAAGTACCTAACTTACTTGAGACTGACGATGAACTTCGCAAAGGCTTCAACTTGGGGAGCCATGGCCACGACTTGAGGAATCATGGCCACGAATTGGAGGATCATGGCCACGAATTTAGGGATCATGGCCTCGACTTGAGGGACCACGGCCTGGACTTGGCTCATGCTGGGAGAGGATTTTTGAACATGGTCGCGGGAGGGTGGTCCCCGCGGTGCAGATGGGCCGCCTACAGCCGCTGCAGAAACTCCTGTGCGGCACTCGATGTGTGCCCTGCGCTCCACACCCACACACACACAGAGAGAGAGAGACATGTCGGGTGGTCAAACACGTCAGTCTCGTAAGCCATTTAGATATACGAGAGAACGAGATGATCTGACCTTTCGCGGCGTCAGAAATTAGAATCTTTCAGGTAGATAGCCAGTAGTACAGTGCCGAGGTCCATGGTGCCTTCGAGGTCGCCAGACTGGGTGAGTTGGAGCACCAAGGGTTTCTCCCAGAGGCTCCAGACAGTGGCCGCGGGAAGAATCGCGGGGTCTTGGGGGCTGCGTTTGGCGGCGTCCGAGGAGCCAGCGGCGGCCATGGCCTCGTATACATCATGAGGCCATGCAGCAACGCGCTGACGGCACCGGGGCCCCGGAACGCGTCGAAGATGTCTTCTCTGGCAAGGGTGACACTGAGCGGCACCGTGACAGAAATTGGGGGCCGCCTTCTCGAGGCGAACCTCTCAGTGGACTTACTCGATAGGCTCGGTTGACGCTCTCCTCCTCCGAGACGAGTATGCTTATGGACAGGGCCAAGGAGTTTTATGCCAAGCTCCCGTGTGCCCTCAAGGACCAGAGCGCATGGTTCCTTGATGAGAGCCTCATCACTCCGGGCCAGCACCGCCGGAGGAAGCCACCGCGGATGAGACGCCCACAGCGGACCAGCGGCCTGCGGACCACCCGGCCATTAAGGGACTCTTGCTCGCGTGCTTCGAGGACGGGAGGATCCCGTCTTGGCAGAGGAATAGGCCACTCCTGTGATTCAGGCCATCAAACTCCTGCTTTTTTAAGTAGTTCATTATGCTGCTCTTGTACCAAACCGCTTGTCTTTTCTCACTCTCACGGCCAAAAGGGCCAATTTGTCTTAAAGAGATTCCAGAAAGACTAGAAACAAGTGGATTTTACTTGAAAAATTTAATGGGGAAAATAGACTAATAAGAAAGTAAAGAATTGCCGTGACTAGGTTTGCAAAGAAAACAATTTATAAGGTAGTATACTTCTTTGATAGACTCATCAACATACAAACTTCCTTTTTGATACCAAATGTCCCAGAAGGTGCGTACCATGATGCAACATGTGCAACTATCTCTTTTGGCTTTATCAGGTCAGTTTGGGGATTGAAACGTGGTGAAAGGTAACTGTGATCATACACTAAGGTAGTTTGTGCGTGCGGCCAGGAACTAAAAGGGCTCCTTTTTTGATCCAAGGGTTTGAGATGTAAAAACCGCCGGACTTCAAGCCATGTCTCAGTTACATTGATTCCGTTGACTGGATAATTGATCGTAAATATCTTTGTGATAGTCCCATGTTGTATTTCAGGAATCTTATTAATATTGGAAATGTGGTAGCTGATCGTGCTGTTCCCAAGATGATGAGACTTTGTCGAGTAGGTGACATTGTGATTGTGTAATGTTTTATGATAATTTGCCCAAAGAGGTATCACGACCTCGTTGGAGCATAACTTCTTCGTCCTCAAAGACTTTGGATTGTGCACATTCAAACCTTCAACGGCCTGGAGACGAGTCATGATCCTTGAAATTGAATCAACATCAAGCTTTTCTAATTTTTTGCAAGACCATGATGAGTCGAGGATTGTAGGGAGATTTTCGTCATTGAAGGGAGCCTTGAGACTTTGCAAGAGTAGCTCCTTAACTTTTTCTGGAAGATTTTTGCACAGTATTGGCAGTGCAGCTTTGAAGTTGACTAGCGAAACATAATTTTTAAGATACGATTTGTCCAATGTACCTGCAAGTGGAAATCATTGGTTATCAGTCTGTGAAAAGGTTATACAAATTTGTTACATATACTTACGCATTTGCTTGTTTGTGCGTATGGCTTGGAGATGGCCATTGAGTCTCTCATAAACCCAGCCAGTCCAACCAGTTGCAGGGCCAGACCTTGCCATACATTCGGGAATGTGCAATGCCAGATGGTGGTTTGGTCGATATTTGACATTGGGAAAGATTGTTTGTAGTGATTTTAAATATTTCTGGATGTGTATACGGAGCGATTTGACCTCACGCAAATGGATTTCAGATTGCCGGATGATATTTGCAGCACTGATCAAATGTAAAAAGTTATCGAGAATTTCTTGACTTTGCTTGTTCTTTCCATAACATAAGATCCCAACCACAGGTACTAGTATCACCGTGAAAAGAATTGCCCATTCATCAGCTTTCAGCTTCCCACCTGACACTTGGCCAACGTTTCTAGGGACACGTCCAACCCAGGATGGAAGGATGATTGTTTCAATGATAGAATGAAGAAGCTGTGTGTTATCTGTATTTCCAAATAAACCTTTGGGATTTTTTGGTAGTTCATCATCGGAATCATTGGTATCAGTGAAGCAGTCTTCTGAGTCGTTGGAGTTCTCTTCTTCATCGGGAATGTAGCTTAGATCGGAGGCCGAATCGCTATCCACAATTTCTTCCAGTAGAATTCCCAAAGTTTGCTTGAGTTCGGTCTGCACAAATATATCTTCATCATCTTCGCTGTTGCTCGATTGGTCTGGACCTAAAATTTTGGCTTCTAGAGGCGAGTTGCTTATTGTCTTTTCTTCTTTAGGAGCTTTCAACCCCAAAACTGTCTGCCCGTGAAATTTCAAAATTCCTAGAAATATGTTGTGCATTGGCTCCACTACTAGGTGACTAACAGGTCGGATATAAGGTAACTGCAGAAGTGGAGTATACCGCACACCTGAATCGGCAAACAACTTCTTTCGTTTAACCCATGTATCTGCTGACTGCCATTTTGCGGCAGCCTCTCGAACTTCTGAATTTTGTCGAGGGACCATTAAGATGGTATCAGTTGTTTCAAATCTATCAGAGGAAATCTTGCAGAAAGTGCAGGGATGGTTCTTTGAGGAGTGACCAGCTAGTCCCATCACTTTCCTGACAGCTGGTAGATCACATATGACTTGCAGTATCATACCTCGAACTATTCTTCCCTCCCTGGGATGACGGTAAGTTCCAGATAGCTTGACTCCTTCCCATAATTCAATAAATTCATCAACCATAGGCTGCAAGATTTTTCCAATTTGAAGCACTGTTGGTTCCTTTGGCCCAGGAGTTATTCCAGCAATAAAGATGTTCTCGGGTAGATAGCGGTGGGTCAATGGTAAGTTGAGGCAAACTAAAACCAGGGCGCCAAGAGATGCCGACTTTCCGGCCGCCTTGTTCCCCCACGGGTTGAACCAATCGACTCCCAGGGCAAAAGATAGGTTGCCACTATGCGAAGAATACGGTGTTCCATCCGATTGTCTTTCGTTGGTCCACATTGGTGAATCCCAGATATCAAACATTATTCCAGAGGAGTCGACTTTATTGTCCAGAGATTTATCAAGAAGGTCCTCCACACCTGGTCGATTGAAAAAACGTCCAAGTCACTCAAATACTGAGTAAGTAGTGTAGAAACGGCGGGGAGTTTGCTTGGAAGCTGAAAAAAGTGGTTCATCACATATTCTACTTCTTGGAGTTCCTTGGTGTGTGCAATAAGCAATCAATGTGTCGAGGGGGTACAAAGAATAGCATTTTGGGCAGCAGATGGAACTTGAAAGGTTAGGAAGAATGTTTAGTCTACGCAAAACAGTCCCGATGGTCTTGGGGATTTGAGAAATACTGTTTTTGCTGCTTTCCATATGGCCGGCGCCATCTTTTTTGAGAATGGTATTGACAGATATTATGCTGGATCGGTGGATCAGATATTGACTGGCTGCATGTAAAACTGAGATACGGGTAGAAGTTGGAATGCTCAAGACATTGAAAAGCTTGTGGTGAAGGAGTTCTACAACAACGAGATCCGGTCAACAAAGCCACTTCAACAATTTTTTGAGCTCAGAACTGACCTGTTTCAATAGTTCGAGGTGTTGGTTGACAGTTCAAAAAAGATTCTTGAGAAATCAGACATGTTGGCAATATATCCCCCAATAATGGGAGAGATAAAGAGTCATTAGTCTTTGAACGTGAAGCTGGATTGTCGAGCTGCTGAATCATTGTTTGATCCATTTGAACAGGCGATCTTAATGTATTGTTCGAGTGGGGAAACTTATTCTGGTCTTGGCTTTTCTGTTTCTGAGTTCTGGCCTCTAAAGAAGCAGCATTCTGGAGAGATGTTGTGGGGTAACTCGGTCTTGAGCTGTTGGGATTGAGATCAGTTGAACTTGCCGCAACAGGTACCTTATTCTGATGTTTAAGCAGTTCGGAATGTGTCCATAGGAATCCGGCCCGCTCTTTCCCGTTTTCTTGGTAAGTATAGTTGCTGCAGCCAAGGTTGCAATGACATGGATAGAGTCTTTTGTTTGCTGGAGTTCGTTGAGTAGGCATTGCTTCTGGGGACCGTATAAAATATGCTTTGGAAAATCAGGATTTTTGATCTGGCAAGATGAAAGCGACTGCAAACCACAGTACACACAAGTTCATATTTTTCAGAGTGTGAGACGGGTTTCAACGTTGGAAAGGGTTGACTGCTGTCCAGATGGGCAAACCAAACAGATAGATTCAAATGGAAGAATTGCACCTGTAAATATTTGTATGTAGCAACTTGTGGTTCATCATCAGTGAGACTGTTGAGGCACCGTGTCTTCTTCAACTGGCACCTTTTACAAGCCTTTCATGATCAGGACGACCTGGCTCCACCAGTGTTGAATATGTCAGTATGAGTCAGTATCTTTTTGTGTCATAATTGTTTAAGATGATTTGTAATAGGCATCTTCTCAACTTATTGGGGCTTCTAACATAGCTCTTCAACAGATATGCCCCCCTAGCTTAACTAAGCCTCTCAAAAGGAGGGTCTGGTGGACCCCACCCGGAGTGGTCTCCGCAGGAGAGAGAGGCCCTGCGCCCTGCGGGACCCACTGAAGCGCAGGACCAGAGGCTTGTGATAAGCTAGATGCCAGGACCCCGGCAACCCCCGATTGAACCGGCTTATGCAAAAACCTGGAAAATGGGGGTTTTGCTACCAAAAATTATCTGCTTTTATTCCAAAAATCTGATTTTAGATACCGGTTCATAAGCATGTTCCTTTTTTTCTTTTTAGCCATCCAAAAAAAGATACCATCACATGGGTATCATTGGGGCTCTTTTCTGTGTGTTGGAGCAGGATTACACTTTTTTTGTATTGTGTGTGCAATTTCAGTACAGCACAAAATGATGTTTCAGGATGGCCTTGAATTTTATGCCATCTTCACCCATGAGCAACAAGTAAAAGGATGAAGATACCTTAAGCGAGTACTTTTTTAAACTCCAGCTGGGGTTTTTGAAAAAATCAACCTCAAATTGCTACCAGGACATGAGCATGTTGAAATTTTAAAATTTCCCCTGCTTCATTTGAATACCGGCCAGATAAGTATGTTTTTAGAGAAAAAGTATGATTTTGCTACCAGTTTCGGGGGTTTCATCAGCATGTTTTGGCCAAAAAAACCAAATTGCTACCGCTCACATAAGCCAGTTCAACAGGGGCTTGCCGGGGTCCTTAGATGCCCCCTTGCCGTCAATTTGAATTATCTTTCAGCACTTCACTTGACAATCTTTTCACACAACTTGATTTTTTAGTAATTGTCACATTAGCACCGCCGTGAGGTAGTGGGATGACGGGAGATGTTGGGGCATATGGGATTGCACTTGACGCTTTGCTGAAAGGTGGTCCAACTATAGATTGTAAACAGAAAGCTTGGATCTCATAGCGGGACTTGGTTACTTTTATAAACTGCAGTTTTAATTCTCACTTTTCCCTCCCTAATACGTTAACTTTCACTTCAGGCTCTTATTACACCAAGAAGGGTCAGTTCATGGAGCTCCCAATGTTTAATGGGGCCTGTGTCACCAAATTTGAAAAAACCTTCATGCTGGCCACTGTACAGTACCCAGACAAGAGTTAGCCAAGAGTTATCAGCGCAGTTTGATAAATCAGACATCCATTAAAGCAATCCATCATACATAGTGGAAAATTGAAAGGGAAAAATTTGAGAAAATGAAAAGAGAAAAAAGAGAAATGAAGAATTAAATGACCAAAAAGTGACAGAATGAAACAATGAAAGAATGAAAAAATGAACAGATGAAAGGATGAAAAAATGAAAAATGAACAAAAATGTACAATGAAAAAATGAAACCATGAAAGGAATGGAATTTTGAATGAAACAATGAAAAAATGAAAAATGAAGAAATGAAGAAAGACAATGAACAAATGAAAAAAGATCAACAAATGAAAAAATGAAAAAATGAACAAATGAAAAAAATGAAAAAATGAAAAAATGAAAAAATGAAAAATGAAAAAATGAAAAAATGAAAAAATGAAAAATGAAAAAATGAAAAAATGAAAAATGAAAAAATGAAAAAATGAAAAAATGAAAAATGAAAAAATGAAAAATGAAAAAATGAAAAAATGAAAAAATGAAAAAATGAAAAAATGAAAAATGAAAAAATGAAAAAATGAAAAAATGAAAAATGAAAAAATGAAAAAAATGAAAAAATGAAAAAATGAAAAAATGAAAAAATGAAAAAATGAAAAATGAAAAAATGAAAAAATGAAAAATGAAAAAATGAAAAAATGAAAAAATGAAAAAATGAAAAAATGAAAAAATGAAAAAATGAAAAATGAAAAAATGAAAAAATGAAAAATGAAAAAATGAAAAAATGAAAAAATGAAAAAATGAAAAAATGAAAAATGAAAAAATGAAAAATGAAAAAATGAAAAAATGAAAAATGAAAAAATGAAAAAATGAAAAAATGAAAAAATGAAAAATGAAAAAATGAGAAAATGAACTTGAATAAAAGAAGAAAGAGATACTGAAAAGCCAACTGATCAGAAAAGATAGCTGGAGTCTGTCATGTTGCAAACTTGAAAGTAGGGAGTACCATATATATTATCATGGAAAATTTTACTATACTCTTGTGAATCTTTCAATGTGCAATATATTTTGAAACAAACATGAAATTTAGTTTTGAAATGCCTCAGGCTCAATTGAATGACAATGGCAGAAAATGGTCAAGGCATGATCTGATTGACAAACAGTCCAATTCTTCAAGACTTCCATCACACCATGTTGCACCAAATCTATTAGATGAGCAATAATCACAAAGGTAATGAAAATGTAGAACACCCACCTGAAAGATATCCATCTTCTAATGTTGCAATTAGCCAACCCCTAACATGACAAAGGATCACAATCAGTTATTTGACAAAGAGAAATGCAGTTGCCAGAGAATGTGCTAGAAACAATTTTCAGACTCATATCATTGCTGTTTCAATTAATGACAAGAGTAAATAACTAATTGAGTTGGTTCACCCTCAAGTTTTTTTGAACACTTGTCCAGAGTCACTTTCTGATTGCTTGGAGTGAATGAGGTTAGAATGTTGATCAAACAAAACACTGTTGGTAATGCTGGAAAAGTTTTTCACGACATCATTGTTGTAACAGTATGTATCATTGAGGTGATATCCAATTCCTTGGAAGAGTTGACAAATTTATCACCCAGCAGATCATAGCACAATTTTCCGTGAGTGGAGCATGGCGTGGGCAGTAGTGAATGAGGGCCAACACAGGTCTTGGACCACCACCGGGTTGTGGCGGCTGGAGCACCGGCCGGAGGACGAGGTGAGCCAGGGTGAGCCGCTGTTGTGCGTGCAAGCTGGTCAATATCTTGCAGCACTAACCGCCCCTCGCCGCCACCGCCGCCGCCAAGCAAAGCTTGCTGATTTTCATACCAGCCCCGTCGGGTTCCTCTTCGCCCTCTGGGTCAACTCCGGCGACGGCGATACCGCGAGTGCGACGCCCATGAGTTTGCTGACTTGTACACATCTCTCTCTTTGTATCACTCGTGGCGTGATGGAAAATCTCTGATGCCGCCTGCTTGCTTTTGGATCTGCGGCACGCAATCAAGGTCTGAACCAGCTCCACGCGGCCACCCAAGTGTTGAGTGCGCTCCCGACAGGACTGACGCGGGCGTCGGCGCCGCGGCCAGCCGCCGCCGCAACAAGCACAGCAGCAGCAACAACCACAGCCGCGGCCATCGCAGCAGCGGCGACGCGAGCAGCTGCCAATGCCCGATTGCCCTGCTGTTCCGGTGCGAGCTGACGATCAGCTCAGTGATGTGCGGCAGCTGTAGAACGCGCAGCGAGAAGGTGGACCCGCTGCTAGACCTGTCGGATTGGGCATCTGGGTCATCTGGAGGTGCTGCGGCTGGAGGACTTTGATCTTGACAGGTAACCTTGGTCTCTCCCTCCTCCATTGCCCGCTATTGTTGACCAGTCCCCCCCCCCCGCGCGCAGCTTCACTAATGCCTGCATACAGGTGAAAGTGAGTCCTGCTCCCGTCATGGCCCCGTCTTTATCCGCGCTGTCTCGATCTTCGGTTGGTGCAACCCTTCGGTCCCTTCCTCTAAAGCATCACACATTTCTTGTCCATCGCCCGATGAACACCTGCGCACAATTGACAAGTGGACAAAGCGTGGCTGATCAAAGCACCTGGGTCACTTCCACTTCATCGCTAGTATCTGATTATCTAGCCGAAGACAAAGAGCGGCCTCAAAGTGCCTGTAATGCTGAACACTCAAACAATCTAAACTTGCCTTGCAGTAACTATCTTCGCAGGCTACGCAGTACTAACAACATGAGGGTGCTTCCAACTCTTGCCCACTTTCTGCACATGTGACTTCCGTACACTCTTTTACTTCGGTGGTGGACCCGAAAACGCCAAACAGCTGGCATGATGATAGCGCTACTGGCTTCAGGCCCCCACCATGCCCAAATTATCATCCAACGCCTGCCCCATCTGCTGTTGCGACACACGCTCCCTTAGGGTACGTTGACGAATTGCATCACTATGCCCGTAACGAATCTCCTTACCGCCTGCTGGTCATATATCTTCTAAGTGTATCAGGAGGAAGATCAGAAGTAGTCGTTTGGTTTCCTTAAGAAAATGAGCTTAGGCAAACTTTGACGTTACCTGGCCTGGTCTCATAATGCGTCGACGGCTTCAAGTTCAAATTATACGTCCTGTCTTCTGGCTGTCCTGCTTTCAAAGCCTTGGATCCGTTCAAGCTGATGTCGCCTGATGATTTTACACTTCAAGAGAGTGACGAGTATCGTCAAACTGATTGTTCATCAAAATCCCTGGCTGACAAAACTTGGACTAGCTCGAAACTTACTGATTCTCGTTCCACGCCTAGCAGTATCAAGAATAGACTGGATATCCAACACAGTTTTTTTTGGCTGGAAGATCATCTTCTTCCCCAGAAATTGCCACTTTTCAAGCTTCCTGGCGCAATACCTAAACATGACACCCTCAACAAGCCTCCAAGTCCTTTGACAGAAGCTGTAAAAACCACCCCTGCCAGTAATTTGTCTGAACCAGTTGAGACCAATGAATCTGTCTCTGCACAACCCCAACCAGCACCCTCAGCTAATGTTCTCTGGACATCATTGCGCCCAATCATGATACTCTACATCCACCTGACAATCTCAAGGCTTAACCAGGAGAAGCAGAAGGTGAGCGAGCTGGTTGATGTGGTGTTGACGAAGCTGCGCGACGAGGCAATTGACTAAAGCATTGAAAGAAACGCTGGGGATGAATGGATGAAGGGTCATGCTAATTCAACCTGTTTTTGTTTGTAATCGAGGCTGCACCACACCAACCCGGCACTATCGCCGGAGTCGCCGACGCTCGCATTGGCGCAGTGCGACCTGATGAACCGGCAGAAGCTGTGGAGAAGGTGAGAAGAATCATCGAGGGCAACTCTTTGATGTCGATCCTCAAGTTCCCGTGCGCCAGGATCGTGAATTCTCTAGACATGCCGCTGCAGCCAGAGATACTTCCTTCCGTCATGGTGGTACTGGCAAACGCATTTGAAGCGAATCTCAAAAGTGCCTCCACTAACCGACTTGCTCCAGCCAGAGGCCCTTTCAAGGCACATCTTGTTGCAAACCATGTGATAAATTACTATGTACTCTCGCAGTGGAAACATCAAAGCCCAGCTTTCTGTTTCTTGATTGTCTTTATCGAATATCAAATACGCCCTGACATGTATCTGTCCAAAACTACATGTGCCGGTGTCATTTGCAACTCATCCACAAAAGCCTGACGACAGAAGAGAAACACAGAGAAACAAGTGGTGGAAAGTAAGCTAAAGAGTTGTTGATACATGATTAATCACCCCCACCAATTGGCCACGGGGAGGATATTATGGAATTTAGGTTTATTGTGAGGGGTGTTGCTTTCAGTTGGGAAGCATTTTTTCTCCATATCCAAAAGTCAGATTTGACGCATCCAACCTGGCATATGTGTGCAGAATTTTGACATTGACAAGCAAGCAAGGTGATGTATGTAATATGATCTATTTGGCAAGAAATTTGAGAAAATAAAAGGGAAAACAAAGCATAATTTCTGATAAAGTGGCCCAATTCTTGAGTAACATTTTCATTCACTATCCAATTCTCCACTGGTGATGGGTAATTCGTTGTTGGCTGTTATCTGCCCAATCTTGAACCAGCCTTTTTCAATGACGCTTTTGTATACCATTTCAAGAACATTGAATGTCTGAAATAGTTGAAAGTTGGAGTCGCTGTGGTTTTTGTGGAGTTTTATGATGGCCTGAGGGAAAATATATCTCAGTCATTCATTTGAGATTTGCATTTTGAGATGGAATTTACTAACGGAAAGTGAGTTGACGTTTCCAGCATAGAGCTTTAATATGGAACGAGAATCATACATAAATTGTGATATTTTGCGGACATGCTCAATGCCTAAGAGGACCTGGTTCCCTAGGCGCTGTGCTTCATCGTCACCAAAAAGTTTCCGGTGAAACAATTTGAAGAGTGCCGAAGATTCCAGGGTTTGACGCAAGAATTTTCTTTGCATCTCGAGTAAGCCCCGCAGCTCAGAAGCACGCTTGAGGGAACCATCAATGGTGCCGGAGGTTTGCAAAGCTATAGTAGCCAGTTGATCCAGGGATGATGAGAACTGTTCCAAGAGCTTGCTGGGTGCAGTGCGGTCGAGTGCGTTGCCATGTGATTTCAAATTAGAACACTAGCAAAATAATGCTTAATCCATCAGTAATAGAATGTAAATAGGAAGTAAAAAGGAAAGACGAACTGCGAGTGCTATCATCTGGACTTCCATCTTCCCTTTTCCTATCAGCACTCTCATGTGCTCTTGAACCGTATGTGCATCTTCCGATATTTCTTGTAACAAGCTCGAGATCCGACCGCTGACTTCAGGTGAGGGGTCCAGTTGAAATAACTGCACCAAAGTCTGGATGTCGACTGGATTCAGTTCAGGCATTTGGAACTGGTTTAGTTCCTCAATTGAATCAAAAAAGTTGGTGGCGACGGCAATGGATGAAGCACTGGTTGAATTCAAGTAACTATGGTATTCATAATATACTGAATTTGGTATGTAAGACCAAATGTGGGAAATGGCAAGTTGAGAAGCAGAGTAGACCTGAAGTAAGGTTGAGTATACTGGAATGGGTCCTGGCAAACTAGATTGATATAACAATGCTGCAATGATAGTTATAATAATGCTGATTATTATTAGTAGGCGTGAAGATGGAGCACAAAGGTGCCAAGATGAAAAAGTCTGTGATTTGATGGGGAAGCTATTGCGGAGATGAGTGTTGGTCATGGTGGAAGGGCTATGTAATGGTGTTTCTAGCTCTGATTCTGGTAAGTTTTGTTGAACATCAATGTTTTTAGACGGATTTGATGTCTTCCTGTGGGCTTTTGGAGGATATGTCATAGCAGATTCAGATAAGGACATGTTCAAGTGGAGTGTTGAAGGTGGGGGTTGTGGGCACAACGTACTGAATTTCAATTCCTCATGGCACAGACGCCAGAGGGGACACAATTGTGTCACCCCATTTTTCATTTTTTAATTTCCAATTCGTATTTCTGATTTGTATTTCCGAATTCGCATATTCTGTTCCCAAAACAAACTCCCCAACACTCTGTTTCCCAAAAAGTCATCCTTTTTTGTTTCATGTAAGATGTACATACATGAATCTGAAGAAAAATTCTATTGATCAATGAGCATGCAACCTCTTCCAATGTGTAGCTTGTTTCAAGTCCATCTGAAGTGGTCTGGACGGATTATATGTACCAACTCAATCGCTGCGTCCGGCCACCAAGTTGTATGGCCTCCCAGATATTGAATTGAGGTGTATGGGTGCCCACGCCGAGCCATCAAGTTGTACCAAGTTGATGACTGGATTGGTCATTGATCACCCATAAAAACTTGATGACCAAGCCGGTCATGAAGTTGGACAAACTCAAACTCAATGGAGCCGTGCCACGTTCTGCCATCAGACAGTACGGCTGATCAAAGCCCAAGCCTTTGGTTGGTACAGCTGGCTGGACGAGCCGGCTACAAGTCAATGGCCAATCCGGCTCCTAACTTCATCAAGTTCCCCCTTTGGACCCCAAAGGGACCTCGAAAGGAGGATCCGGCTCTGGCATTGCAAGTTTGGTATTTCTTGGGCGTCATTGATTGTTCCAGTTCACTCTAGAGTCAAAAATGCCATCCAATGACATCAAAAAAACCTGAAACATGTTTTGTATACTTTGAACTGGTTTCACAACCCACCAAATCGGGAATGGTGCTGCCAGCTGGTGCACTTGTGGTGCAGCAAAGTCGATATGTTGTTTGATTGTTTTGCCCTGGCGCCTATATGCCCGTTGCAAGATGATGGGGATGTCGCCAAAAATGGCTTCTTTTGCTCAATTTCACAAGTATCTCACCGGACCACCTGACCTCCTCATAAAAGCAACATAGCATTCCACTTGACTGAATCCAAAGAATACCAAGCTGCTTCAGTTGAATTTACTCAGATCCTGTCTACCTTTCAGCTAAATCCTGTGATATTTCTGCACGTCAGTCTTGACTTGGCTCGTTGTTTCCTTGCCTTGCTTGAACCTGAAAAATGCCTTCAAGCGATATATCCGTGTATGGACTGGAATCATCCTTGCAGTATTTCATGATCAAACCACTATGGCCATCACTCTCGGCTCTCTATGTGTCAGCAAAGCCTTAAACCGCCACAAAGAAGATGTTGAATATCATCTGGAGCTTAATCACTGGCTGAAGGTTATTGAACTGATTTCCACGGTAGAAAAAGATCTCAACAATTTTTTCCCTCAGAGCTTGATGAAGCTACCTGGACGATGGCCTTACTGGAAGGCAGAAGCTCTGGCGCGAACCAAAAATACCTCCTTGGCCAAGATAGAAATTGGGTGAGATTTTTTTGATTTCCTTCCCAACGCAGTAAAACTTAATCTTGCAACTTGTTCAAGGGAAATGTTGCAGCCTCAGTCTGTTACCAAGATAGAACGCATGTGGATTCATTCTTTGTGTGCATATTCAGAAGAGGACTGGTATTCTGCATACAACTTCCTACAGCAAATAAGCCACTCAGTTGCAGACTCAAATATGCTGTCCAAAGCATTGTAAATATGATAATTTGGTTCTTCTACTTACAACCTCAATGTGCTAATTGTGTTATTTGAAAAATTTGCATAGGGTGCTACTGAATGAAGTGAAAGAAAAATACCAAAGACCTGTTACGCATTATGAGGCACGGTGTTTTCAACAATACACATATTTGAAAAGTGGTACTGATTGTCAATTCTTGCTTAGATTCTTGGGCTTTTGCCTTCGGCAACTCGTTATGAAATCCAGAAAGCGTACAAAAAGGCAGCTTTGGAACATCATCCGGATAAAAACACAGGAAACACTCATCAAATGACACAAGTGAAGCAAAATTTAAATGGATGATTACCTTGGAATAAACTCTGATAAATCTCTTTGTTTTTTTTCTAGCTGAACGTAGCCAGAGATGTGCTTTTGAATAGTATTGCACGCTGCAAATATGATGAAGAACTGGTGGGTCCTATGATTCAGATCTGAAAACTTGAACTGGGATTTTCCCTGCTGACTGGCTTTCCCATTGGATAGAAAAAAATGGGTTCCAATTGATTTTGGTATTAGGGTTTCCAGCAGCCACAAATTTCTTTTTATAGATTATTTTCATGTTGGTTATGTCACCTGAGACATCACAACTCAAAATTGAGTCTTTGTTAAAACTGGTGCCTCTCTCACTTAACAAGAAATTATCATTTTCCAATTGAATTGGACTCATCCCTCCACAATGAAGAAGGATAAATGCTCCACACTTGTGAAAGGGTTGACTGAACAGTTGTCTTCTCTTCAGAGTGCTTCCCCAATGAGTCCAATTCCTGTCAAATGCTCCTCCAAGGAAAAGTTGTTGCTGATGTTGTCTATCTGTGGCCCCAGATGCTGGAAACATGCCGCAGGATCCAGGACATGCAGGAGCCAGCCTCCCACGCCGAGGATGCGGGGGACCCGGCGTGCCGGGGGAGTATTAACGCAAGCCTCTGTCTGGAAGAGCCCGGAGAAGCTCTCCGGCCACGATTCTGATGGCTCCCTCTTCACCACCACCGGCAGCCAACTCACCACGCCTCTGGATCGTCCATCACACCCGCCGAGCCGCCACATCCTCTGGAGAGTGCTGGACGTCCAAGGAATGTACGATTTCTTGGGTCTCTGGTGCTCAAAGGAAGGAGGATGGGCTCGGTGGCTAGATGGTTTCTGGAATTGTCCATCACTTATTTCACCCTAGCTGTACGTTTTGAATGATCGTTTATCATTTTCCAATGCTGATTCATTTTTCAACATCATCTGGTGTGATTTTCTGCGTCTAGGTAATTGCACTACGAAATCTATCGAATCGCCATCTTGGAAACACCTATTGTCCGAGGCCTACATACAGTGCTTGCGACTACAAAGAAGTGTACCTGGATGGCCATCTGGAGCTCGACTGCAGGTCATGCAGCACGACTACAAGCTGCAAAGCTACACGCTGCATGCTGCGTGTTTGATCACTATGGACTGGCTATTGTCTCTGGAAGCAATGACTGTACGGTCAACATGTAAAGATTGAATCCAGCTTTGATAGCCAAGTTAGTAATAGTCTTGGAGAAAAAAAAAGAGGTAAAAAAAGAATGACAAAAAGCTGATTAATTGATGTGTATACCTACCATAGTTTGAGCCCCTCGAGCTGGCCAGAGACAGAGCGCCATATCACTTATCGGGGGCATCAGGCGACAATCGCTAGTGTTGCAATCTCGTCGTCGTCGTCGTGGATCTCCTCGGCGTCCCTGGACTCGGTGGTGTCGGTGTGGTCGCTACCGCCGCCGTAGCACGTCACTGGCCAAGAGAGCATACTCTGACGTTGCAATGGGGTCGATTGCAGGACGCTTTGAAGCAGCACTCGCCCAGACAGCTCAGGCTTTCATTGATCGCTCAAAGGTGGGACCTCGGGATGGATTTCGCCGAAAGAGCAATGGCCGAAGTGCAGAACCAGGAGTCTACTCTCAACGTGAGTTAGATGCGACACCCCTCTTCTACCGACAATCGGCCAGGCCAAAAAAAAAGACTTCTTTGCGGTGGTGAAGGCTCTCAGGTATGGGGTTGGCCGAGCAGATGCACCAATCCGTCGACTTGCAGGACTCCAAGGTGACGGACTCTTTGCGTCCTCTAGGCGCCACGTGAGCTTTATTTTTCTCGCGCTTGATCTGTTCCCCCGGACCTGAGACGAGACGCTGAAGCATCTACCAACCGGCGTGGACGACGACACGCATGTCCCAGGTTCTAGACTGCGCAAGCGGACCTGCATGCGGCGCTGTGCGACTCATTCAACATGCCGGGCATTAACGCAAGCCTCTGTCTGGAAAAGCCCGGAGGAGCTCTTCCGGCCACAATTCTGATGGCTCCCTCTTCACCACTGGCAGCCAACTCACCACGCCTCTGGATCATCCATCACACCCGCCGAGCCACCACATCCTTTGGAGAGTGCTGGACGTCCAAGGAATGAACAGTTCCTTGGGTCTCTGGTGCTCAAAGGAAGGAGGATGGGCTCTCATTTGCTCAACATTCTTGCCCCATGCCCCCCTCGGGTATCTCGTTGTCGTCGCCGTGGATCTACTCAGCGCCCCTGGACTCGGTGGCGTCGGTGTGGTCGCTATCGCCGCCGGAGCACGAGACGTATGCGCCATAAGACCCGTGGTCGCTGCTGGCGACGTTTGTGGGGCACCCGGATGCGATCTGGGACATGGTGCTGCTCCCGCTACGTCTGCGAGACAAGGCGCTCCTGGCAACGGTCAGCGCCGATGGCACCGGCAAGGTCTGGAGCACCAACGAGCTCAACTCGCCCCTCAAACTCAGCTGGGGCTACGACAGCTTCCAAGACAAGCCCGCCGCCCTCGCCGTGCCCGATCGCCCCTCTGCTGCTGCTGAACTGAGCGTCAAAAACGCCCACGGCCAACTCGTCAAAATCACCCCCACTAGCGTCGCCGTCGTCTGGTCCGACCGCAAAAAAGTCGCTGTCTCGTACACGAACTCGGTCATCAAGCTCTTTGAACTGCAGAACGGCAACGTCTTGCTTTGCTTGAAGTGTGACAAAACTTTTAAAATTAACCCCTATAATCCCCTCATCTTGGCCGCCGTCGCGAAGGTCTATCAGGTCGTAGGCGACCTCAATCCCGCCCTCCACTTCTTCTCCTAGGCCGTCCACGTCGCCCATTCTTCCGTTGCCAGCGTCCGCTTCTCACGCGCTAAAATCTTGTTTGAGTTAGGCGAGTTTGAGGTGCGTTTTTTTTTTCTTGTTCACTTCCTCCCAACCACCCAACCCTTTCTTTTCTTCTCTTTTTTCTCGGGAGTTGTATGATGATGATGAATTAACTTTGTGTGGTGTTGGATTGAATGACGACAGGAATCGAAAACGGAGTTGGAGAAGCTAGTGGACATGGTGCCGACGGAATTCAACGTGCAATTCTTACTGGGCATGATATACATGCAGCTTGGGCAGAAGAACCTGGCGATCAAGCAGCTCACCTTCTCCATCGAGCTGGACCCCAAGGCCATCCACGTGATCAAAAAGTTGCTTGAGCAGTTGCATCATCTCCATCATCAGCAACCCGTGTCCTCCTCCTCCACTGCTGCTGCTTCTTCCTCTGTTCAACTTTCCCTTTTTTTTCTTTGGAATCCATTGGCTTGGCTTGCTCACCAAGGATGGATGAATGGATGGAGCCAGAGGGCGGGTTGTTTGGTGTTCATAATCGGTCCTTTCTCTTATTTGTGTGTGTGGGTGGTAGGTGTTTATCGACTGCAGCCCCCGCCCTTTGTTTCTTTTTAGCACAAAATGGATGGGTGAATGAATGGTGGGGAACAATATAGTTATTTATGTGATATTTCTTCTTTTGGTCTAATTTATTCTAACCTTGACAAGCATTGATTCAACCCCCCACGCATCCAGCCAGCGCTCTCTCTCTCTGGTAGATCTAAGGTTTGGGTTGAAGACTTTGTATAGTGTTCTAATATGGGTTTGAAGCTTTGGAGCTGAGCACCTGTTCTTTTGTAATCAGAGAGAGAACACCATGGCCTTGAGTGGCCATGACATTCATGAGGAAGCAGAGCTGCCTCTTGCATGTCTTGTTAAGAAATTGACACCAGTGACAAATGAATGTTACATATCACTACAACAGTGGCAGGTTCATGGACACAAGCTTGCAGATATCTCCTTTTGACTCAGCGGCTTATGTACCTCAGCAGGGGGAGAACTTTCTCTTCCGAGTTCCAGCAGGAGAGAGTTGCACCTGAGGCGGCTACATTATCATACGTGAAGTTACTCTCACACGCGGTCACCAC
Source organism: Puccinia coronata f. sp. avenae (assembly GCA_002873125.1). NCBI lineage: Eukaryota > Fungi > Basidiomycota > Pucciniomycetes > Pucciniales > Pucciniaceae > Puccinia > Puccinia coronata. The sequence goes on along the minus strand of PGCI01000412.1, from coordinate 23,725 downwards.
CATTCATCGCCCCTTTCTCTTCATCTTTCCCCCAGTTTTTTTGATGTCCCAATTATGTACCTTTTTCCGCAAAAAAAAAAAACCAGGCTGACTGGATACAGTGAACTGCAAGATGCTGAAAGAACTGGGCTCAAGCGGCACCGGTGGCATCTTGAACAAAAAGTTTGAGCAGCCATTTCTCCATTCTGGAGATCAAGGGAGTCGATTTTTTCTGAATAAATTGCAAGGTGGGCTTTGTCGGATTGATGGCTATTTACTCTTGACGCCTCGAGGTGGGAGCTATCTCCATTGTCCAATGGCCCAGATCGAACAATGAGTTCGAGGGAGTTGGAAATTGATCGAACAATCAGTTCGAGCAGTAAACTCATCGAACAGTCAGTTCGAATGATCCCAACTAATCGAACAATCAGTCCGATGAGTCAAAACTCATCGGACTGATGTTGTCCGACATGGGATCGAACAATCTGTCCGATCCCATGTCGGACAAACCAATCGAACATGGGAGTCCGACATGGGATCGGACACAATTGTCCGATCCCATGTCGCACAAACCAATCGAACAAAGTTTGTTCGACATGGCATCGGACAGAATTGTCCGATCCCATGTCGGACAAACCTGTCGGACAGGCTTGTCCGACATAGCATCGGACAATCATGTCCGATGCCGTGTCGGACAAGCCCGACGGATATATTTTTTTTAGCGGTGTGTGGCCCTATAGATCCACCCTCTGCAGGTGATGGATGGGCTGGAAAACGCTACGAGCTATTTGAGCAACGCGGTTCGTCATCTATCTTACAGTGAAATCTAGTGAAATGGATCAGTTTGCATAGTACGAGCAGCATGTCATTCATCAGATTGTATTCTTCGTCGCATGTATGCACATCTGGAAAACGATGGGAATAAAAAAAAAATTGCAAGTCCATCTAATATTCCAGATGGTTACATGTTTTGCGCAGGTCACGTCTTCTTCTTACTTTTGACTATATAGGGTGTCGAGTCAGTTTGTCCAGCCGCATATACATATACCGAGCTACTCGCGTCTTAGCAAGTAGCCGTCTTGCTATCGCTTCAATGAGGCACAGATCAATGGACGTCCAATACCGTTGGTTGAGAGGAATATGAGACAATAACAAGGACACTATGTAGTACATCGTCTGATCGCGAGCAGCTCGGGAATATATTATATGTTGAAGCGTTGGTTGCTCAGTACGGGGGGTTGGCCAATGATTAAACAGTACCCATCCTCGGGACGGATGTGAATTGTGGCATATCGACGGGGTTTTTATTTATTTATCTATGCGGTTCTGGACTCTAAATCGATCGATCGGACAATTTCCTTCAGAGCTCGTTGATTCGCTTCCACTTCTGCTTCAAGACTCTTCATTTTTTTTTTTTTAAGTTGTCAACCAGCAATTTACATCGTCAGTCCTGGTCGGCTAACGTTTGAGTTTTTTTTTTTTGTATTTACGGACGCGAGTTCAAACTCTCTTTTAGTATGACTCAAACGAACAAAACATTGCCTACCTTGATCCTCGAGATCAGCTTCGTAACATCCTCTTCGGCAGACTTCTGTTTTGCTTTGAGTCCGTCTTCGACTGATTTTCTAGAATTCAGCATGAACCTATGTGACGAATGGTGAACGAAAAGTTAGGGATATACAAGAGGGCAGGAAAGCGAGATTAGGGAGCGAAAGAAAAAACGGGGAAAGAGATCTTGTATATTTACATCTTGCCCACGGGTTGATAGAAGTTGATGGTACCCTCGGACAACTTGTTCAACTCGGTTAAGGTCAAAGAAGATTGTCTAGCCAGTCGCACCTTGGATCCAAGCTCGCCGCGACATCGAGCCAGTTCTCTGGTCACGTCCCTCGCTTGTCGTTGAAGCTGTGATAGGATCTGTGTTCACGTTTCCCGCAAACCAGAGGAAAAAAAATTCTGGAAATCAGCAAGGTCGATTATCCGAAACTTCTTGGATCTTGAGCGAGGGTTTTTATATATTTTTTTTTTTTTCAATCAGCCTCACCTACATTCCTAATCTCTTCATTCTGTTGGTCATTGGCCATGTTCGCTGAAGTTTGCTGAGTGCTTCAAGTGCACCAACAGTTAATTAAAGGCTTTTAACTCAATCTCACCGTTTCATCCTTCGGGTGGTATGTACACCCCGGGGGAAGTTCCACATGGTGCCCCGGATGCACCTCGGCGTCCTCTGATCATTGCGCCGCGGCTTCAGAGCATCTCCACCGGGCGTCTTAAAGCGGGTGTCTAAGAGCATCTCCACCGCGGGCTTTGAATTGTTTTTTTGAGGACCGCAATAGCCGATCTACAGCCCGGACGTGGTGTTGCACACACCGGTCGTCCCTAGAAGTGGTACAATTTTCCGGGTGAGAGTGGTATGTTGTGTGGTTTCACAAGGGTTTCATCCTTGTGAAAGCTGATTCAAGCACGGGCGGATGAGTCCCTAGGGGCTCTTAGCCGTCCCTTTGTGGGGACGCGACCAAGAAATTTGAGGTTGGCTGTAAGCTAGGGACCCGGATAGAGTCCGCGGTGGGTCAGGGATTTTCAACCACGGTCCCTAAACTGGGGAAAGGGACCCAATTTAGGGACTGCAGTGGAGATGCTCTAAACTAAATTTAGACACCCAACACCCATTTAGACTCTCCACCGGGGGGTCTAAACACCGTCCTAAGCTGGGGAAATCTATCCTGCATCTTATATCTTGCCTACATTTAGGCCAGTACTAGAGTTTAGGGGCGGCTGCGCTGCCCGTCACTTCACAGCCCTAGTCTAAAATTTCAAGGACCCAGTAAAGATACTGGTTTGGCACTTCATTCACTAAAATCAAAGTTAGAGCAAGACACGTTGGCAGGTACTAAGGCAAGTCACATGTGTAGGAACTTATAAGAGTATGAGAGATGATCAAAATTGATACTAAGGATCATATTCACTCAATCATTGTTATTGCGCCCTTGGCCAAACTTGGGGTGACCGCATCAACGTTGAAAGTGCAAGTCAAGGTGAAATAGAGAGTGGATGAAGTATTGGGAAAGGAAGAGATTGGGTTAGCAAGAGAAGAGGTAAACAATTTGGGGGTGGAAACAGACCAAATAGGGCAACAAAAGATTGTGTATGTATCCGGGAGAAGGAGTAAGTATGTGATTGACCAAAATTTTTGCTTTGAAGATGGTCTGTCATAGGGATAAAATAGAGAGGGCTAATTGTTGATTGCAAAGGAGAGGCAGAGCACTCGCCAAAACGCGGAAAATGGCAATTGTGTGAATGGATATATTGTGACAAAAACAAGAGAACAATTACAAATATGGGAATTGGTTTTTGGGCGTAGTTTGATGTGTTTTATTGTTCCACAATATAATGTTGTAGGGATAAAAGGGAGGGACTGTTTGACTCATTGTAACTCCTCAGGGCTCTGTGGCGGAACAGTGTAAAACCACCCACTGGGTTTCTCCGGGGGAGCAGGTCATTCCAATCCCCTGTTTCTTTTGGCCGCTGTAAATCTCAAAAGTGTCAGTGAAGACCTTTTGCTGAGTGCAGAACAGGATGGTGTGAGGATGACTATGCCGTTCCTATACTAGACACTAAAACAAGACCCCCCCCAAGACCCCCCAATCTTATATGATTGGCAGGCTTTAATTCAAGTGATAGTAAGTGTATTGTCAGCTTGCTACTATGACAGGGCCAACCTGACAAAAGTAACATAAAAAGAGACATTATTACTACAGTGTTAAGACCCACTTATAGGATTAATAATGCACCAAAAACTCAGTTTACTTATTTTTATCCAATGAGCTTAGCAAAGCTCTGGCACCATAAAAATAAGTAATAAATTAAAATAACAACTACTTTTTACAAAAATACTAAATAACTTCTAAACCTTGAGGATAACTTAGAATATTATGTCATATTCTGAATCCTCATGCAAATTAATGTAGGGTCCCTCACTGAAATTACCCCTAAATTCCTACTCCTTCACCTTGAACCAATTACCCGTAAGAATTGGCCACAAACATATGTCACACAAACATTACACACGTATGTACTTGTTATATATGCATACTATATGTGAAATGACCAATTATGGACTTATAATTGAGGTGTTGTGTATAGTTTGGGAGTTAGGCCCAATTGGGGTTTAAACCTCCAACCCTGCGCGTGGATTATATAATCCAATTGGAAATTGGCCAAATGCGTGGAAATTGCTAATCCCCTAGTTAGCACATATGTACAAGTGTAACTAAGGTAAAAGTACATTCTATGTGGTTTATTTACAAGGTTTTATTGATAAAAACCTTGAATAGATAAGAGTAACATGGCCAGCGTGGCCTTTTAATGATTGGCCTTAGCCATTTGTGGCCCATTTTAGATACATTCACACGTCAGTGTTGCTATGTACCTTAGTTACAATGACTAAATAAGTTATTAAGGTCATGGAAAGCACTTGTGACGCAGAATTAATGACCAGCAGTGTCATTGGGATGAGCCTTGTTAGTACCAATCTCCCAAATTGGCCACATTGCACTGAAATCCAGTTACTACACGCACACAGGCAGAACGGTCCTCTACTATGAGTGAAATTAGTATATATAGAGCCCTCTTTCCACGCCAAAAGTTGTTCATCATCATCATTTAGCATTACAGTCAATCAGTTACGCCGTGTCCTGTCCTTATTTCAGTTAACTCTGCCCTGTTTGCCTGTTTTATCCGTGGTGTTCCTCTTTAAATCAACCATTCTACGTGTCCAGCTCCTGCTCAGAAACCCTTCAATCTACCCAGCAGCTCTACTTCACCCCCCTACGTGGCTTTTTGGCTTGAAAGAAGCAATAGTGAGTACTTCTTTCATCCTTCTGTCCCCATTCTGGTTCCTTAATTGGAAAAGCACTTTGGTACCACCTTCTGTTACGCAGAAACCCATTGTTTGCTTAATCAGATACCACCCTGCTTAGCAGATGTCTGATTTAGAGGGCACCTACAAACAACCCTGCGCCAGCGGGCCCCTCTATAAAAAAGAATTATATTCTTTTTATTTCTTTCTTTACTACATTTCTACGTGAAAATACCCCACTCTACCCATCATTTGCACTCTTATCACCTTGTGTAGCTAAAAGGTACTAGCCCTTGGCATCACAGAGGCTGACATGTATCCAAGATACTTCAGTTGGTATAGCAAGTATGGGTGATTTAGGATGTGTTGAGTGTTGAGTGTTGATGATGATAGTGGTGACTGATGAAGGTGTAAAGGGATGATGAGGTTTTGCTAAGCTAATGAGTTCTGGGAGCTGACACTACTACCAAGGATGGATGATGATGAGTTATAATGCTAAATGAGATTTAGGGAGCTGACGCTACTACCAAGTTGAGTCAAGATGAGTTGTTTAATGAGTAATGATGATGTTGTTATTGCTGATGTTGATTGCTTAAAACCTCAATATTGGGTGAATTATAATGAGGAGTGACCAGTGTATTAGACTATAGGGGATAGTGAAAAGTATCTGTGGATGGTGTGTAATGTGTTGTGATCCCAGAATCTGGTGAGGGGGAAAACAGCTAGAGGAGAGCCTCTTTTATATCGAAATCCTGACAAATGGGGGGTGGTCAACTTGTGGTTGGAACAATGGTCATGGAACACAGTGGAACAACAAATGATGACTAATACTGGCTGAGTTGTGGTTGATGGAAACAAATGGAACAATGGAACAAGTGAAATTGGGTTGACTTGTGGTTCTCACCGCCAAAGGGGTTGTATTGGTTACAACCCCCCACGGCTAGATTGGTGGCAGCAACCAATGTAACATTGGTCTACCAGACCAATGTTACATTGGCGGGTCCCACCAATACATTATGCCTTTGTTCTAATGTATTGGGGGGCCCAGCCAACATAAAATTGGTCTGGGTGACCGATGTAACATTGGTCGCCTCTGGCCAACGTTACCGCGGGGGGTTGTAACCAATACAACCCCTTTTGCAGTGTCTGAACCTGATGGAACTTTCCATGGTGAATGTGGGCCTAAGTTGGGTGGAACATCCTAGAAAAGGGGTTACCTGGGCCTAGTGGTTGAGTTGTGGGTGGGTTTTTTGTGTGATTGTCTTGTGAAAGTGCCATGTAACTGTGTGTAACTGGAATAAACTTGGGTCTAGGAACTAATATTGGCCATAACTATTGATCCAGGCATGTAACAAGGATTCTGTGAGTTGTTCCCTAGGGTCATTTGGCCTGAAGAATGTGTTTCTGGAACAATCTATGGGGTTTTGAGGGTTTTGTATTTTGGTGGCTGTAGCAGGGATTAGGGATTGGGTGACTGAATATGCTGAGTTATCCATGACTTCTGATCCAAATGAGCCTTGAGTATTCCGTGTGTTGTGTTCTAGAGTGAATTTTGCCGTAGATTCTGATACTTCAATAATATCTGAGGATATCTGAGTGAATATAAGAGAAAAAATGAGAAAGAGAAAAGAAATAAGAGAAATATGAGAGAAAATGATGAGAAAAATATGTGAAGGAAAAATTGAAAGTTTATGGCATGTTTGGAACACCACATCCCCCCCCAACTTATTGTCTGTCCCCAGAAAATCCGTCCTGAGTGTGGCCCAATCTTGAGTCTTGATGAAACTAGTAGTACAGTTGAAGAAGAATTTCCGCAGTCCCTGTTTTTGTGGTTTAGTGATTTTCTGGTTGTTTTTGGTGGTTTACTGGGTTTTCTTTCCTGTTTTTGTTGATTTACATAGTTTTCTTGATGTTTTGTTGACTTTCTGACTTTTTTTCTGTCTGTTTTTTGGGATTTTCTGAGTTTTGTAGGTTGATACTGATACAGAAATTGATGATTGGAAGCCTGAATCCTTGGAAATTTCCTGTGTATGCTGATGATTGAGTGCCTGAGCTAGTTTTTTTGGTGACATGTGGTGCAGCTTTGGGGGTCCCTCCCCCAACTTCTTTAAAATGACTTTTTGGTTAGGGTTTTTTGTTTGCTTACACCCAGAGGTCTTAATTATGGGTTTGTCTGAGATTCTCCAGATTTTTGGGTGTCCACGTGTCTTTTGGTGAAATTTTTTGAATTTTGCGTGTTTTTAGGTTTTTGGTCATTTTTGTGTTTTTCACCTGCTGCGCGCAGTCCGCAGCATCCGCAGCTGTTGACGTCTTCTGTACGTATTGCGTTGGTCTGGCGCCTGTCTGCCTTGCGTAGTGCGCAGTGGTCTTTTTGTTTTTAGCCCGCCGGGTTTTGGTTTCCCGGGGTTTTGAGTTTTCTTGGGTGTCCAGGTGGCTGCGGGGCACGTCTGCCCGCCCCTGTTCTGAGCTCAGGTTTGGACTTGAGACACCAGTGGCTCTGGAGCGGCCCGTCAGCTTTCAGCTGTTGGGATATCCCCTCCCCTGTCTTTGAATCGCATTGTCCACGCAATTGGTTGGCCACTACAATTGAATCTGGTAAGTCTTCCATTATTCTTTCTTCCAATCTGCTGCCATATGGGATTTGCCACTAATGGCTTTTGAGTTCCTTCCAGGTGACAGCTGCACCATCATGCCAGCCAAGTTTCCACTCGTGCGTCTTCTGGGTCGGTTGACAATACCAGTAGCCAAACCTCTTCTTCTTGGCCCGATCTTGTCTTTGGGAGTCGACTCACTCCCACTTACAGGTATTGGTGTGGCCAGCGTTGGCACACGCCCATCCTTGACTCAGCATGCTCTAGCCAGCTTCTTCCTGTCTTTCCATCCGGGTATAAGTACCGGCCGTATTGTTGGATTTCCGTTTGCTCTTCCCCAGCAATCTACCGCATATTGTATGACAGTCATTTGCACAGCTAAAGCTACTCGTAGATCTACTCCTTATCCTGATCAATCATCCATTAGTCAACTTTATTGCCGCCAAAGCCGCGCCTCCCTTACTATGAACTCCTCCTCTGCCAAGATACGTGCTACCCCTGCTGCTGTTATTCCTCCTCTTGAGGACATCTACTTCAACTCTAACGGAGTCTTATTCCGCAATGGCATCGCCATTGTCAATCAGCGCGGTTCTATAATCCAACGTCCCATTGTTGAGCGACCTCTGCCCGTATTCCGTCCCACTCTTGTTGACTCTGAAACGGAGGTGAGTCTTCTTCTCTTCCATTTTGGGGTTAGCTGCGGGACTAAATTAAGATCTGCAACCCCCTGTTATGTCCCGGACCAGAAATACCATTTCTGGACCATCCTGGGAAATCTAACACTGGTTGTCACAACGTCCCGGAAAAAATGGGGGTTGTCCCTTCAAATAACAGGGGTCAGCAATTCAATTCCCTAAAGTAAGTATTGACAAGAGTTAAGTACCAATTTTACTTAAGGAAGCTGATGATATAATAGTTATGCTGATGAATATAAACTGTGACCAGGTATGAGTCCTACAAACTGATGAGGAATTTGGGTAAACAAACAGATGAGGAACAAACAGCAGAGGAAACAGGCTCCTTTTATAGACAAATCTGGACTCATGAGGGGGAAACCTGTGAGTGAAGCAGTGAGCATGGAGCCTTATGGAACAAATACTATGAGAAAAGAAAGAGAGGTGTGATAAGCAATGGAATCATTTTGAACAATAAATTGTGAGAAGGTCTTGGTAATTTTGTGAAATGGAACCTTTTGACACAATGAAGTATGAGAATGCTGAGTAAAAGTGAGAAATAGAATATTTTGGAATAAAGAAATTGTGAGAAGTGCTTGGAAATTGTGGGAACATCTGATTTATAGTTGAATTGTGGAATATTCCATTGACAAGAGGGCTTAATCATAGTGAAAATCCTCAGTGGGGGTTTATCTTGATTATGGTTGAGTTGTGGTTGTTGAATATTGGTGACTTGGTTGTGAAATTGTTGTGATGTGTATCTTGAACTTTGAATCTATGTGCCTGGTCTTGAGTTGATGAAACCTCTTTGACTGTGAGTCAAACCTCTGTTTTTTGGTTTATCTTGCTGTATCCTGGTATTGATGCTGTGATTTCACTGTGATTTTTGTTCCTCCATTTAATGTTCACCATTCTACACCTTGTATATACCGCCTACTACAGATTTGTCTTACCACATCCACCCCTAAATTTGATGATGTCCCCATCATCCAAAGCCAAATCATGAGAGATGAGTATGTAACTACTAATGTATGTAAAATATGAGAAATGATGTATGTAGAGGGAAATTGACTAAAACAGACTAACATATGACTAAGATGAGTAAAAGATGAGGTGAAAAAAATGTGCTGTATTGAGGAGGATATTTTTGAGAGGAACTGAGATAGAAGAGGGAACTATAAGTACATAAAAGATAGTTGATCCATAATATTAAATTTCCTGTCATGACTAAAAATTGAGTGAGGATTTATGAATGAAGCTGATGGATGAAAGATAAGTAATAAGTATTCTTGAGAAATATATTTTTCTTGATTTTTGTACCTTTTAAATTGTTTTTATTGTTTTGTTTGATGTGTGTAGTTGAACAGCCACCCCCAAATTTGATTGATGGTGGGTCTGGATGACAATTGAAGAATAAGAACTTGATAGATGGAAGGTGAGTGATGAATAAGCATGGGAGTAAGGGAAATATATTTTTGTAGCTTTTATAACTTTTAAACTGGTTTTTATTGATTTTATTTGATATTTTTAGTTTAAAAGCCACCCCCAAATTTGCTTGGTGGTGGGAATAGGAGCTCTGAGCTTGTCTTGTAACTGAATGCTTCATCATTATTTCCAATCAAATTTTTACCTATGTTTAGTCATTTTGCTTGCTGTTGGGTGTGCCTGAGATAAATATAAGTGTATTGATTCATGGTGTGAGGGTGTTGCGTTTAATCAGTACTTGCGTCATTTGGTCATTGGCAGATGCTCAGGTGCTTGCTAAATTCATTTGCCTTGGTCAAAGCTGTTGCAAGGTGCTTATCTGATCAGAGGTGCCCATAAGAAGCTGTTTGCATTTTTTTACCAGCGGTTGAGGCAGGAAAACTAGCGGTACATTAGCTTTTATCTCCATGATGTGTATTTTGAGATGATTGCTCCGGTGTTTGCTTTTTTTGCACTGATACTTTGCTGTTGGTTTCTCTTTACTCCCTAAGGTTGGTCCTACTGCTTGGCCTTTTCTTTCTTCCTTTGTTGTGTCTTGATGATAATTGAGTTAACTTGGTTGCTGCAGTGATCAGATCAACAAGATGACCACCTGTATTGCCTCTATTCAAAAATATATGAGCATGTGATGTTTCCCAGCTTATAAAGAATATTGATTGTTTGTCATAAATGAGAGTCATCACTACACAAACGGTGAAATAAAAACAAGGAACTAGACTAAATATCATCTTTTCAACCTTTGATGTCCCACTGGTGCTTGATCAGGTCATTTTGCAATTGAACATGAGTTCCGCCAATGTTCATAGCATTGTAGTTATCTAAAAAACTTGCAAATGAGATTTGCCCCTCTCAAACTACCTAAACTGGAGTGATGACTGCACTTGCATTGCTGTTGTACACATACTGTAGATAGCTATCTTGCTCATCATCCACTATCATGTTGTGGATGATGATGAAAGTTTCCCTAATTTTACTAAAGTTGTGATGTTTACAACCACGGGCTGGGCAAGATACAATGAAAAATCAAGCCTGCCAAACACCAAAGGCACACTCCAAATCCTTGCACTTTGCTTCTTGCATCTAGACAAAGTGCTTCTGTTAATCTAATCTCCAAGGATGCAAGAGATTTTTGACCAATGTTGCCCAGTCTGGGAAGATTCCTTCAGCCAGGTAATACCCCTGATTGTATGTGTTTCCATTGATTGTATATTCACATTTGGGAGCAATGCTGTAAATTAGATTCTTTAAAAGAGGCAATAAATTCAACACATTTGTCAGCCTCTGTGATGCCAAGGACTAGAACCTTTTAGCTACACAAGGTGATAAGAGTGCAAATGATGGGTAGAGTGGGGTATTTTCACGTAGAGAAGTAGTAAAAAGAATATACAAAAGAATATAATTCTTTTATAGAGGGGCCTGCTGGCGCAGGGGTGTAATTTGTAGGTGCCCTCTAAATCAGAGATCTGCAGAAGCAGGGTGGTATCTGATGAAACAATCAAGGGTTTCTGCGTAACAGAAGGTGGTACCTAGGTGTTTTCCAATTAAGGAACCAGAATGGGGACAGGAGGACAAAAGAAGTACTCACTGTTGCTTCTTTTACACCAAAAAGCCAAGTAGGGGTGTGAAGTAGAGCTGCTGGGTAGATTGGTAGGTTTCTGTGCAGGAGCTGGACACTTTGGGTTGGTTGAATAAGGAGCACCATGGATAAAATAGGCAAACAGAGCAGAGTAACTGAAAAAAGGAAAGGACACGGCATAACTGATTGACTGTAATATAAAATGATGATGATGAACAACTTTTGGCTTGGAACATATATATACTAATTTCACTCATAGTAGAGGACCTTTCTGCCTGTGTGCATAATATAGTTGCTGAATTTCAGCACAATGTGGCCAATTTGGAAGATTGGCACTAACAAGGCTCATCCCAATGGCAATGCTGATCATTATTTCAGCGTCATAAGTGCTCTTCATGACCTTTATAACCTATTGGTCACTGTAACTAAGGTACATAGCAACAATGGCGTGTAATTGTATCTGAAATGGGCCACAGACGGCTGAAATGGGCCACAAATGGCTATGGCTAATCTTCAAAGGCCACAATGGCTATGTTACTCTTATATATTCAAGTTTTTTATCAATGAAACCTTGTACATAAACCATTTAGATTTGACCTGTACCCTAGTTACACCTGTACACATGTGGTAACTAGGTGATTAGCTAATTCCACACATTGGGCCAATTTCCAATTGGATTATATAATCTGCGCGCGGGGTTGGAGGTTTAAACCCCAATTGGACCTAACTCTCAAACTATACACAACACCTCAATTATAAGTCCATAATTGGCCCTTTCACATACAGTATGCATATATAACAAGTACATGTGTGTGTAATGTGCATCTGTGACACGTGGATGTGGCCAATTCTTACAGGTACTTGGTTCAAGGTGAAGGAGTAGGAACTTAGGGTTACTTCCAGTGAGGGACCCTACATTAATTTGCATGAGGATTCAAAATATGAAATAATATTCTAAGTTATCCTCAAGGTTTAGAAGTTATTAGTGTTTTTTGTAAAAGGTATTTGTTATTTTAATTCATTGCTTATTTTTATGGTGCTAGGACTTTGCTAAGTTTCTTGGATAGAAATAAGCCAGCTAAGGTTTTATACTGTTTTAATCATATTAATGAGTCTTAGTAATAATATATTTTTTATTTGTTTGTATGTTACTTTTGTCAGTTTGGCTCTGCCATAGTAGCAAGCTGACAACATTGATGTCATTGTGTGATCCTGGAATGCCAAAGTTGGCATGCCATATCCACAATTTTTTTACAGTTCTCACACTTCCAATGCATACAGTTGAGTGATCCCAGCATCCTGGGGTATCCTTGTCTTGCACCAAATTTTACTAGTCTCTCCAGATCACCAGAGGTTAGGTATTGGAGATATTCAGTTGAGTAGATGGACACAATGGCATTGCATAAAAATTGCATACAATCCAACAAGGTATCCTTGGAAAGCTGAAGATACTTTTCATTGCAATCTGCCACACTGCCATATGCAAGAATGCAAAGAGCTGCTGTGACTTTCAGTAGTGGGTGAAGGCCCATTCATCCACAGGCATTGGCTTTTTGTGTGAAGTAGTTATTTTGCGCTTCAACAGCTTCAACAATCTTCAAAAACAAGGGTCTTTCCATCCAAAGACATCCTCTCCATACAGGGGGGTTGTAATAAAGGTGTCAGCTTGCTACTCTTCAGAGAAAATCTAACAAAGAGTACATGAAAAGATAAAATCATAATAAATACATTGAAAATTAGAAAATAAATTGTATTACCAAAGTTAGAGACATTATTACATGTGTAGGAATTTCTCTCACTTTGTAATGCATTATGACTTTGTTATTTATAAATACAAAATAAGAATAAACATTGAAATACCCTGTCAAAATCATGTTTTACACAAAATATTACCATAACTCTTAAACCTTAAAGAAAACTTAGAATATTATGGCAGATTCTTAATCTAAATGCAAAATAACCTAGGGTATCCCACTCATGGTACCCCCTGATTCTCACTCCTTCACTCCTTTTACCCATTTCCCCCACCTATAGGATTGCACGGCATATATGAGTAACATGTTGGTTGACTATTACGATACCAACTGGGAAATGACCAAAAATGGACGTCATTTTGAGGTGTTGTGTGAAATGGCCGAGTTAGGCCCAAATGGGGTTTAATGTTCCAACCCCGCGCACTGGTTACACAAGTTGGCCCAATTCATTAAAAACCCCGCATGAACTGCACAAATACATGTTACTAAGGCAGCATGTATGTAACTAGGTTTCAGGAACCTTGCATCATATATATAAACAAAGTTTCCGCTTTTAAAACCTTAATTACACATGTGTAACACCTGTAGCATGGCCCAGTCTCAATATTTGTGGCCCTTTTCAGGCGTAACCACTCCTTCAATGCTACTGTTGACTAAACCAAGCCAGTAGTATTGAACCAGGTTGGTCTACATGGTTATTTGGCGTCAACAAACTCATCATAACCTTGTGTATTCACCCATAAGCAGCTGTGGCTTGCCCTTTTGGTCCAAACTAGCGTAACAATGGCCTGGTTTGGTTTGAAATGGGCTACACCTGCAATTGAGGCAAATTACCACGCACACAGTGGCCCAGAATTGATATTTAAAGAGCTTTGTTTGCCCACTTTTGACAATCCCCATCATCTTTTATCATACCAGCATATACCAACGCAATCAACCAGCCTTTACACTAGTTATTAGCCTTGTTATACCTGTTATATTGGATCATCACCTTAACCAACAATTACCACGACAAATCCCCAGCTTTCCAATCAATTCTTGACTACTTTTGACGCCTCAAGATCCCTGCCAAGCTTGAAGAAGACCCCTTTGCATGGATTTTAGCATTAGTGAGTAAAATTCCCCGTAGCACTTCTTTCTTTGTCATTTCTGGGTGTACTCCTTGTCAAAGGACCAGATAATTAGAGTACCCCTGATATTTCAGGATCTAATTCATAGAGGGCACCGTAAACACCCCTGTAACTCAGGCCCCTCTTTGATAAAAAGCTTTTGCTTTTTGTTATATTTCTTTCTCCTTTTTTCTACTTTACCCCATTTCACCTCGAGACCCACGCATGAAACTACCTTTTCATATCTTTGCACCACGTGTAGCTAGAAGAACTTTGTTCTTGGCATCACGTAGGCTGACAATTGGGGGTCTGGCCGGGAAATTATCTTTTAAAATAGATAAAAACCCTGGTTTTTCTTTTTTGCTATATTTTCTACGCAAAACCTTCTCCATAAAACAATCAAACCTTTTCCAAAAATAAATAAAAATCAGTCAAAACCATTCAAAAACAATCTTCTCACATTTAAATTCGTGTCTTTTCATCATAGTGCATCCTTCAGAAAACTTTGAACTAATTCAGCATTACTTGAAACTTCTCAGATTGCGCAAAGAACAAGAACTAGCCAATTATCAACCTTCAGCTTGGGAACTCCTCAGCCACAAAGAAAAGCTTGAAATTGTCAATAAGCGCCTTGTACTTAGAGAAGAAGAAAGAATCACCAACCTCCTTTACCTCAATTTGCTTAACCGTAAAAACAAGGAGAAGAAAAAACTTTTCTACCTAGAAGCTGCCAAATTAGCCAAAAATAAGCTCTGGCTATTGCATCTTTTATTAAAAATCAAAAAATAACACCTTTTTACGCCTGAAAACAGTGTCTGCTACCTCCAACAGCTGTGCCACTACTCCTTCAGGACAAACAGAAGTAGCTAGCGCCAATAACAGTTAGTCCTACTTTTTACGCCTTCTCATTTCAAAACCACCTCATAAAAACCCTAGCTCACATCTCCTACAATGTCGACCAGGTCCAATAAACCAGAGCTCGCAGGAATTTTGCCCCCTCCCACAAGAAGCAAGCGCTCAAGCTTAGTTGGAGGAAAGAGTCAACAGCCTGAAGCTGCAGATGATCACGAGGAAAGAAACAGCGCCTCAAGTCCCAGCGCAGGAAGCCATGGACTTAGATCACCCTCCCTCAACCTCCTTGGCCAATACCCAGACACGCCCCAAATCGCCGGATATACAGGTCCTCAACAAAGAAGAGAAGATAAAGCTCTTGGTGAAAGAGCACATATTGCTTTGGAACCAATCCGTGGAAGCCCAGACCAAGGGAGCTACAGAAGAACTCAAGGTCTTACTGAACAGCGCCCAAGAGACGCAGAAATCACTTCAGAAATTGATTCCCAGGAAGGAAGTAGAAGAATACGTCAAGGGATGGAACCCCTGGAAAGTCAAAGCAGAAATCTTTCCCAGTCCCAAAGGAAAAGGGAAGAAGCGCAGCAGCAGTTCACAAGAGATGAGGGGTCATTACAACAATCCTCAGAAGTGGAAGCAACTCACCTCTTTGGGCAAAACTCTAATGTCGGCGTACAACAGCATGTGAATGGTAGAATTATGAATGCTCTTTTAGATTCTATTGTTGTAGCCAATGATAACATTCAGACCTTGGACGTAAACAGTGAGACTAATTTCAAAACCCTTGTACATACAATTGAAATTAATTCTCAGAATATTCAGAAAGCCGTTGTTGAGCATATAAATTCCATGTTTAACAAACCTTTAACAATTTCTTCAGACATCAAGACTGCTATTGCTGATAAAATACTTGATACTATGAAGAAAAGTGAGAATACGTGCACCAAATTGGCCAAAACAGTCACCCAGCTTACAGATGACTTGTCTGGAAATGCAGATTACATCTTGAAGAACATCAAACAAGATGTAATAGTTGAACAACAGACCAAGAACAGAGATGATTTTGACGCTGTTAGAGATTTAATGATCCAACAGAATGTCAGGATTAACAACTCTCTTGAACAAATAAGTGCCCAATTTACTAGGCAATTAGAGGTGATCAGAAATGACATAAAAGGAATTGCTGTGCAACCCCCTTCTGCTACACCTCCTGGTAATCCTGAGAGAAACTCTCCCCCCCACATGAATAATAACACACCACAATTCAACAATCCTTATATGAGGAATGAAGTGCCATATCCTTCTCAAAGGAATCATAGCCATAGAGCTCCAACAGCTGCTTACGGAGGATCCATGTCTATGGATTACGCAACCTTGAATAAGCTGTTACCTCCCATAGCTGACTGGCCTAAGTTCTCCGGCGAAGGAGACTATGATCACATAAATTTCATCAAATACATTGATCATATACTTGTTTCCTACAGCGCCACAGATGAGATAGCCATAGCCAGACTTCCGCGCCTATTTGAGGGAGTTGCCCTAGATTGGTTTGTTACCAAACAAGAAACTGTTGGTCAACAGAGCTGGAGTACGTGGAAAGACTTGATAAAAGCCCAGTTCGGAACTAGACTTTGGGAGAAAAAGGTTAGAAGAGCCTTTGAAACAGATTATTTTGATCCTCTTAAGCACAAACCCCACAAGTGGTGTTTAGCGCAGAAGAAAAGGATTGACTGCATCTACAAAAACCCTACGCAATTGGAAATTAATGATAAAATCCTCAATCAATGTAGAGGTAATCTAGAACATCAAATCCGTTGTAGGATAGCTGATATGGATACTGACTTATCAGAATTAATTGGTGTCATGGAGGAAGTCATTGAAATGACTGGGATTAGTAGAAAGTATAAGGATAATTCTTCTGAAAGGAAAGATACTACCACTAGAACCGAAAGCGGCAAGGAAAAAGAATCTAAGCCGTCTGACATTTCTGCTAGGAAAGCTCCTATCCCAGAATGTTATAACTGCAGAGAAAAGGGGCATAAAAGTCCAAACTGCCCTAGCCCCAAAAAGAAAATCTATAATGTTAATATGGAAGTAAGTAATGAAGAGGATACCCAATCCAATTTTGACCTGATACCTACTGAGCCTGAAGACTATCAGTATGGTAATAATCCAGATGATCTCACGCATGAAAGCATCATTGGCTTTCACGTGATTCAAGCGGACATTGGCAATGATTTGCTTATCAACTCCATTCATGGAGATTCCAATTTACCGCAGAAATGGGATTCATCCATGAATGTTGGTCACGTTTCTGACGCTAAATTGCTTACTAATAAACCAGAAGCAGGTATGAGCTATACAATGGGTAAGACTAGTTATACTACTGTCTTATTTAAAGGAGAAGAAGTAAGCGCATTATCGCATTCTAAAGGATCACTTAGATTGAGTGTGGAATTTGTAGTTTTACAAGATGCCTTGTGTGAGTATCTTATCATAGGTAATGACACCTTTTGCATGTATGGAATTGACATCTTCCAGAGTAAGAACAGGTTTTACACAATAGGTGGTGACTGGAAGAAGAAGTTCCTTATCTGCAATCTACACGTCAAAATTCCTGATCCTGCTCCAGTGAACACTTTACGCGTGAGCAAAGAACTTCAGGACTTCAAGAATGAATACCTTGATCAATCCTCCGTAAGTGACATTCTTGATGACAAACAAAAACTTGATGTTCTTCAAGCATGTTACAAGAACAAAGAAGCCTTCTGTACTACGGAAGAGCCTATTGGTAATGTCACGGGTCATGATATTAAAATAGAACTGACCTGCAGCCCTCCTTACCCTCCAGCTCTTTGGCGTGCTCCATACCCTTCTAGTCCCAAATCTAGAGAGGCTTTAGACTCACATATTAGAGAATTGGTGGATCTTAAGGTTATTAGGAAAGCGGGCCATAATGAACAAGTGGAGATCACCACTCCTGTTATTATTGCATGGCATAATGAAAAATCCAGAATGGTGGGTGATTTTAGAGCTTTGAACAATTACACAAAAGCTGATAATTACCCCATTCCCCGTATTGATCACTCACTTCATAATTTATCTAGATCAAAGTACATAACCACAATGGATGTGCTCAAGGGATTCCATCAGATACCTATTGACCCTGATAGTAGGCAATTTATGCGCATCATTTGTCATTTGGGCGTATATGAGTACCTTAGGATGCCATTTGGTATTAAGAATGCCCCCTCTCACTTCCGGAGAATGATGGATTCTGTGTTTGGATCATTTATCCGCCAAAATTGGATGATGATTTACATAGATGACATCATCATATATTCTGACGACTGGGATGTACACTTGGAAAAGATAACTACAGTGTTAGAAACTGCTATAAAAGCTGGCCTTAAAATGTCCATTAAGAAATGTAATTTTGGATATGGTGAACTAAAAGCGCTAGGAAGAGTGGTTTCTGGCTTAACTTTGGCTATTGACCAAAACAGGGTTGCTGTGGTATTATTGAAGCCAATGCCTCAGAATATTACGGAACTACAGTCCTTTCTTGGCTTTTGTAGTTATTACAGACAGCATATCCCCAAATTTGCCAATATTACCAAGAGTTTGTATGAAATTTGCAGAAAAAATGTGATCTTTGAAATGACTCATGCACGTCTTACGGACTATGAGTTGCTGCGGGATCTGATGACTACTGCTCCGGTTTTAGCTCAACCTGATTACTCAAAACCTTTTATCCTGTATATTGATGCATGTTTGGATGGTTTGGGCACAGCTTTGCACCAAGAGTTTCAAATTGAGGATAAACAAGTGGAAAAGCCTGTCCTTTTCATCTCTAGGCAGATCAAATCCACAGAAAGGAAATACGGAGCTAGCCAAATGGAATGCCTAGCTCTAGTTTGGGCACTTGAGAAATTGCATTATTACCTTGAAGGAACTAAGGTGGTAGTGGTCACGGATTGTACCGCCGTAAAAACACTTATGAACATGAAAACGCCTAATAGGCATATGCTGCGTTGGCAAATAGCCATCCAGCAATACAGAGGATCAATGACAATTGTCCATAAAGCTGGAGCCAAGCACCGTAATGCTGATGGCTTGAGTAGATGGGCTTTACCTCATACTCCTGATAATCCAGCATGGGATGCTGAAGATGAAGACATATTTCCTATCTTAGGTATACATGTCTGTGATTTAGACATTGCTTTCTACGAACTCGTCCAATCTAGCTACAAGGATGACTTGGAAATGTTGAAGTTAATTGATATCTTGAGCAATTCAAATAGCCCCCCGGAGCTTATTGCTAGTCTACCTCCAGTTTTATCCAAACCTTACGCTGAAGGAAAGTTCACTTTACTTGATGGGCTACTTTACTATAGACATAGGCATAGTAGTGTGTTAGTCTTGTGTGACAAAGCACAGATTGATAACATACTCTATGAATGTCATGATAACATTAATTCTGGCCACTTTTCTGAAGACAGAACCGTAGAAAGAGTTAAACAAACCGCTTGGTGGATAAACTGGAAGACCATTGTTTCAGAATATATCAAAACCTGTGAGGTTTGTCAGAAAGCCAATAAACAAACTGGTAAAAGATATGGTTTGTTGCAAAAAAATTCTGAACCTACGAATAAATGGGAGATAATTAATATGGACTTTGTCACGGGATTACCCCCTGGAGGTTCTTACTCTTATAATTCTGTCCTGGTAGTTGTAGACAGGTACTCAAAGAGAGCTAGATTCATTCCAAACCACAAGGATGACACGGCTATGGAAGTAGCTATGCTTTTCTGGAATAGAATTATGGCAGATGTTGGGGTTCCTAAAATAATCATTAGTGACAGAGATCCCAAATTCACATCTGAATTTTGGAGAAACTTACATGACATGCTGGGTAATAAATTAGCCTTTTCTACAGCTTATCATCCACAAACTGATGTTTTGGCTGAAAGAATGATTCAGACCTTGGAAGAAATGCTCCGCAGATTTTGCTCCTTTGGCTTAGAATTTAAGAACCACGACGGATACACACATGATTGGGTTACACTTTTGCCAGCACTGGAGATTGCTTATAATAGTAGCAAACATTCATCCTCTCATGAGGTACCATATGTGTTGGAAAGAGGGTGGATTCCCAGAATGCCCAAAGATACCTTGAATGATAAATTGCCCCATATTCATCCTACAGCATTGGATTTTAAGAAAATGTTAGACATTACTCATGATCACGCAAAAAAATGTGTTAATGATGCAGTGGAATATAACAAAACTAGGTGGGACAAAAGTCATAAAGAACCTGACTTCAAGATTGGTGATAAAGTTCTACTGTCTACCGTTAACTTTAACAACTTGGGAGGGAATAAAAAACTTAAGCCTTCTTTTGTTGGCCCTTTCACCATTAAGCAGCTTCATGGTAAAAATGCAGTGGAGGTCATATTGAGTGATGAACTTTCAAGAAAACATCCTGTTTTTCCTGTAAGTTTGGTTGAACCATATTCATCCAGAAATGATCAAGAGACCACCACTGTTGCTCCTGTTCCTATTTTAGAACCTAGTAAGTCTGAACAACTTCAAGTCCATAAGATACTTAAAGATAAGAAAGAAAGGATCCAAGGGAAGGACACCAGGTTGTACCTTGTGAGATACAAAAATCAGTCAGCTGACAAAGATGAGTGGTTACCGGAAAATAACATTCCAGATAGCACCATACACTTAAGGAATTTCAGAGCCTCTAAAAGAAAGTGATTTTTTTTTTTGAGTCAGAGACTCATCTTAGGGGTAGGGAATGTCAGCTTGCTACTCTTCAGAGACAATCTAACAAAGAGTACATGAAAAGATAAAATCATAATAAATACATTGAAAATTAGAAAATAAATTGTATTACCAAAGTTAGAGACATTATTACATGTGTAGGAATTTCTCTCACTTTGTAATGCATTATGACTTTGTTATTTATAAATACAAAATAAGAATAAACATTGAAATACCCTGTCAAAATCATGTTTTACACAAAATATTACCATAACTCTTAAACCTTAAAGAAAACTTAGAATATTATGGCAGATTCTTAATCTAAATGCAAAATAACCTAGGGTATCCCACTCATGGTACCCCCTGATTCTCACTCCTTCACTCCTTTTACCCATTTCCCCCACCTATAGGATTGCACGGCATATATGAGTAACATGTTGGTTGACTATTACGATACCAACTGGGAAATGACCAAAAATGGACGTCATTTTGAGGTGTTGTGTGAAATGGCCGAGTTAGGCCCAAATGGGGTTTAATGTTCCAACCCCGCGCACTGGTTACACAAGTTGGCCCAATTCATTAAAAACCCCGCATGAACTACACAAATACATGTTACTAAGGCAGCATGTATGTAACTAGGTTTCAGGAACCTTGCATCATATATATAAACAAAGTTTCCGCTTTTAAAACCTTAAGTACACATGTGTAACACCTGTAGCGTGGCCCAGTCTCAATATTTGTGGCCCTTTTCAGGCGTAACCACTCCTTCAATGCTACTGTTGACTAAACCAAGCCAGTAGTATTGAACCAGGTTGGTCTACATGGTTATTTGGAGTCAACAAACTCATCATAACCTTGTGTATTCACCCATAAGCAGCTGTGGCTTGCCCTTTTGGTCCAAACTAGCGTAACAATGGCTTGGTTTGGTTTGAAATGGGCTACACCTGCAATTGAGGCAAATTACCACGCACACAGTGGCCCAGAATTGATATTTAAAGAGCTTTGTTTGCCCACTTTTGACAATCCCCATCATCTTTTATCATACCAGCATATACCAACGCAATCAACCAGCCTTTACACTAGTTATTAGCCTTGTTATACCTGTTATATTGGATCATCACCTTAACCAACAATTACCACAACAAATCCCCAGCTTTCCAATCAATTCTTGACTACTTTTGACGCCTCAAGATCCCTGCCAAGCTTGAAGAAGACCCCTTTGCATGGATTTTAGCATTAGTGAGTAAAATCCCCGTAGCACTTCTTTCTTTGTCATTTCTGGGTGTACTCCTTGTGAAAGGACCAGATAATTAGAGTACCCCTGATATTTCAGGATCTAATTCATAGAGGGCACCGTAAACACCCCTGTAACTCAGGCCCCTCTTTGATAAAAAGCTTTTGCTTTTTGTTATATTTCTTTCTCCTTTTTTCTACTTTACCCCATTTCACCGTGAGACCCACGCGTGAAACTACCTTTTCATATCTTTGCACCACGTGTAGCTAGAAGAACTTTGTTCTTGGCATCACGTAGGCTGACAAAAGGATTGTTGGTGAAGGCGGAGATATAAACTGCCTTCAAAATCCCTTGGCAAATTTGGCTGTTTGCCCGTTTTTGATCCTTCATAGATCATTCCAGAATTTGTTTTGTCTTCATCATCTTCAAGGATTGCGCTGGTAGTCTCATAGATTGAAAGCATTTGTCCTTGAAGCCTAGAAATCAACCACTGTCTTCAGGGGAGAATCTGGATTAAGGTTGAATCAATGTCCATTGAAAGTTGGATGATGAACTTGGTTTGCTTCTTTCTTTGATATGATCAAAAATTTAATGAGCAGATCAAAGAATGTATCATTGGAGATCAGGAATCATCCTTTAAAATTCCCAAGGTCCTACAATAGGAACTTCTGGTGGAAAACAGTATGAGAACAAGTGTTTATACTATGCCCTGCAGTCGTGCAATTTTGCAATTTAGACACTAAAAAAGACACACCTGGTGGAGATGGTCTCCTAGAATGTAATTTGTTGGGTGCACTTGCCCCAACGTTTCTGGTTGGGTATATGGAAAATGCTGGAAAATGGTTATCAGAATGCTGGGGAAATACATTCAGAAAACGCTGCCAAACCATCTGTCATTGATTTTGAAACCAATGACAGAACAGCATTGCATTGGCAGGCAAGGCAGCCCTGGTTCCAAAAATCAACTTCAACTGAATTCAAACACCAATCACTTAACAGATTTCACATGACTAAGGGTACATTGCTAGTTAGAAACTTAAGACTAGAGAGGACAAAGATATTCTCATGCTAATGTACAACACTGATATTCCAAGAGTGAAATAAGTACATGTGAAGTGGAAATGAGAATCACCTAAGGGCAGATGGGCTGATGCAATTTAATCTTGCTTGCTGACAATTTGGACAAGAGTTGTTCCGCACTGCAGAACAATCACTGAGCTGTTCTGTTTGTCAGCATCTTGCACCTGTGATCTCTAGCAGAGGCATGGATCATACTATAACTGCATGCTTAAGTCTTTTCTTCTTCAAGAAGAACTTCTATTGATCCTATCAAAGGTTTGACTACAAATCACATTCTGAACACTACAAACATTTGTAATTTTACCCAAACAAAAAACAACTGTTTGGGTTAGGCAAAATGTTAAATTTTTTCAACAAAATGGCTCAGTAATAAAAATTGAGCAAAACTGAGCATGCTCAGCAAAATCCCCTAAAGTTGCCAGAATGAATAAAATTGATTTCTGCTCAGTTTGTAAAAAAAAAAAAAAATTGCTGAGCATGCTCAGTATAGCTTATTTTTCACTTCTGACCATTTTTTGTAAAATTGGGTATATGTTTTGCCCATCCCAAGTTCACATTTTCCTTCTGGGTAGAATTGAAAATGTTTGTAGTGGAATCAGTATCTGTTCTTAGGAACTTCTATCTGAGTGACTTTGCTTACTGGTTTGTCACTTGGCTTATATGTGAAGCTAGATTTCCAGTTGTCTTTGAGATGGCTGAGTGATGCAATCTGTGAATGGAGCTGTCATGTATGGTTAATGATGTGAGTGTCTAATGAGCTCTGA
>PGCI01000411.1:0-70613 GCA_002873125.1 Puccinia coronata f. sp. avenae | reverse complement strand
AGAAAAGTTAAAATTCTTATTCTCTAATTTCATGTCTGAACTATCTGGCACAATGGATTCTTTCCTGGCACATTGCTTGAGTCATGTGTTTCTAATTGAGTTCTACAATCAATTCCACTATTCAAGAAATTATATGTTCTGAAGTAATCCCCACTTTTTATGACAAAGTGTTTAAACACTTGAGAGAATTTCCATTGGCTTCCAGTAAGAAGGAAGAACTCCAAGAGTTTTTTAATGACAAACTAGACAGTCTTCAAGATATCATCATTGGCCTGAATGATGATAACACTTCTGACTTGAGTTGCAGGAGAAACTTCATTAAGTCTTTGGAGCAAGACATGTTTCTGAACTTGTCCTCATTGAGATCCCAGTTAGCTGAAGCTGCTAATAAAGAAGATCTGAGGTCTGAACAGAACAAGAGAAGAATGAGTGACTTTCACACTTCTCTTAATACCATCAACCTCAAGCTTTATTTCCTTGTCAACAACTTCCAACCTGATCCCTCTGAGGCTTTCTTTAACAATCCCATGAAGCATGAAAGGCCACAACCCCATATCCCCATTGGGAAAAATCCTGTCCCTGAGCCCAGAACAGAGGTTCCAAAACATTTTGAGACAGAAGAGCTACACTGCACACCAAATATTGTGAGAGAAAATGTTCCTCAATGGGAGAAGGATTTCCCTTTCATTAAGCATGATTATGTTGACCCAGAAATGAGGAAAGAACTGTGGAAATCTATACCAAAGACCAGTGATTGGGAAAAGTTCTCTGAAGAATTGCCTTATAACCACAAGCTCTGGTTAAAGAACATTGATGTGTATGTGGAAGACTATTGTATGCTTGACCATATGGTAATTAGCAGGTTGACTGCCTTGTTCACTGATACAGCTAAGAATTGGTACATTGGCATCAGAGATAGCTTCAATAAGAAATCATGGGCTTGGTGGAAGCACACATCAGAAACAAGTTTGGCACTCACAACTGGAAGTGGAAGATGCAACAAGAATTTGAGAAAGACTACTTTACCCTTGAGAGCAAGAAAGTGCACAAGTGGTTCAATACTCAAAGAGAGAGTATTGGAGCATTCCAACCTGAGATCAGTGAGTACCTCATTTGTGAGAAGGTGTTGAAACAATGCCCAGGATACTTAGAACATGCTGTGAAAAGCAGATATAAGAAGGAAGCTGAAGCTATGTGTCAGGCTACGTGATGCCAAGGACTGAACCTTCTAGCTACACGGCCGGCAAAATAAATAGATAAGGTTATAAAAAATATAAAATAATATTTTTTATGGTTTTGGGAATTTTAGAGTCCTTTTGGGACGTGGAAATAATAATAAAAATGAGGATTTTGCGGAATATGTAATATTCCAGAGGGGCCTGCAAGCAGGGGTGTTTTGGGGTGCCCTCTAATAATCAGGACCTGTAAAACAGGGTGGTTTTGACTTGTAACCTGATCTTCTGGGGCCTGCAAGCAGGGGTGTTTATTGTGCCCAGGATATATGGTGGGGAGGAATTGGTAACAAGAAAGATACTCACTATTTCTTGTTACAGAAATCCTCCAAGGTGGGTGACAGGGTAACAGAAGTGGACTGGTGATGATGGTGAGTGTTCTGTTGACGCTGGAAGAGGGCTAAATATAACTGAAGGTTCACAAGGTTGGACACAAGGCTATAAGCTAGTGGACAATGCTGAGTGATAATTTTCAGTGGTAATAATAAAGCTGGGGAATCCTCAAAAGGGGGGACTCAAGGGTCTTTAAATATTCTTAAGAGACCCTTGGGGACGAAATCTGGAAGCTTGAATATAGCAGGGGACTGATCTTGGATCAACAATCTATTGAGTGATCATTTGGTGATCTTCCCTGGGCCAGATCAGTAGGAGATCCGTGTGAGTAAAGGATCTTTATTGATGATCACATTTGTATGGCACTTTCCCAGAGCTAGTGATCTTATGATGTCATTAGTATTTTCGTCTCTGGGGCCTGTTACATGTGTTAAAGGTTTTGTACATGTGTGACAGGTCTTTTGTAGTTATTTTATATTTGTTATAAGTGTTGTTTTTGTTATATTGTATAAGTCCTAGAAGGAGTTATATTTAGGGGTCATTTTGGTGAGTGACCCTAGGTTAATTTTAGTGTAGAATCCATTTCTGAACTCCTTTTCAATATTGTTATTAGTTTAGTAGTTATTAATTATTTGTTGTATGTTTTGTTATGTTTTTTTTTGTTATATCTTTTGTTACTTTTGTTACTATGTTGGCTTGTCTCTTACATAGTGGCAAGCTGACATTCCCTACCCTAAGATGAGTCTTCTAGACTCAGAATGAAAGATATTAATTCCTTTTGCTAGCTCTATAATTTCTTAAGTGAATAGCTCCATCAGGGATGTTATTTTCAGGTAGCCATTCATCTTTGTCTGCTGATTGATTTTTCCATCTAATCAGGTATAGTCTAGTGTCTTTTCCATTAATCCTTTCTTTCTTTTCTTTTAGGATTTTATGTACCTTAAATTTTTCTTTCTCAGGTGTCTCTAGTAGTGGCAATGGTTGTCTTGTCACTTCTTTTTCTTCTGGCCTATTTTCATAAGGTTTGACTAAGCTGACTGGGAATACTGGGTGTTTTCTGGACAGTTCTTCACTGAGAATCACTTCTACGGCATTCTTCCCATGAAGTTTGACAATAGTGAAAGGTCCAACAAAAGAAGGTTTGAGTTTCTTATTTCCTCCAAGGTTATTAAAGTTGACAGTAGATAATAGAATTTTATCACCTATTTTGAACTCAGGTTCTCTATGTCCTTTATCCCACCTTTGTTTATTATACTCAACTGCTTCTTGTACACATCTGTTGGCGTGGGCATGTGTTATATCAAGCATGCTCTTGAAGTCCAAAGCTGTAGGGTGGACATTGGGTAGTTTATTGTTGATGTTATCCTTAGGGAGTCTAGGGATCCAGCCTCTTTCAAGAATGTAAGGTGCTTCTTGGTGGTGGAATGTTTACTACTGTTATATGCTACTTCTAGAGCTGGAAGTAAACTGACCCAATCATGAGTGTAACCATCTTTATTCTTGAATTCTAATCCAAAGGAGCAGAATCTCCTGATCATTTCCTCAAGGGTTTGGATCATCCTTTCAGCTAGGCCATCAGTCTGGGGATGATAGGCTGTGGAGAAGGCTAGCTTTGTGCCTAGCATATCATGAAGATTCCTCCAGAATTCTGAAGTGAACTTAGGGTCACGGTCACTGATGATTATTTTGGGTATACCCACATCAGCCATGATTCTGTTCCAGAAGAGAATAGCTACTTCCATGGCTGTATCATCTTTGTGGTTAGGGATGAATCTAGCTCTTTTGGAGAATCTGTCTACTACAACTAGAACTGAGTTGTATGAATAGGATCCTCCTGGTGGTAGCCCAGTGACAAAGTCCATGTTGATAATTTCCCATCTTGTGGAGGGTTCTTGGATAGCTTGGAGCAGGCCATATCTTTTACCTGTTTGTTAGATTTCTGGCACGTATCACAGGTTGATATATACTGATGGACTTGGTTCTTCCATCCAACCCACCATGCTGTTTGTTTGACTCTTTCTATTGTTCTTTCTGCTGATAGATGTCCAGCTGAAACAATATCATGGCACTCATGTAACACATTCTTAATCTGGGTTTCATCTGTAAGTACAAGGATGCTATAATGTCTATTCCTAAAATACAGTAGTCCTTCTAAGAGGGTAAATTTCCATCCTTGTAGTGTTTAGAAAGTGTATCCGGTAGGCTGGCTATTAGTTCAGGGGAGCTGTTGTCATTGCTTAGTATATTAATAAGTTTAAGCAATTCACAGTCTGTATTGTAGCTTTGTCTAACCATTTCATAGAAGGCCTCGTCTAAGTCACATATATGTATCCCTAATATAGGGAAGATATCATCATCTTCTGGGTCATAGGCTGGGTTGTCAGGTGTGTTGGGGAGAGCCCATCTGCTTAATCCATCTGCATTTTTATGTTTGGCGCCTTCTTTATGGATGATGGTCATTTGTCCTCTATATTGTTGAATAGCTATCTGCCATCTGAGCATGTGTCTGTTGGGACTCTTCATGTTGACCAGAGTCTTGACTGCTGTGCAATCTGTGATAACCACAAAGGTAGAACCTTCTAAGTAGTAATGCAATTTCTCTAGCGCCCATACTAATGCTAGGCATTCCATTTGGCTTGCCCCGTATCTTTGTTCAGATTTCTTTATTTGTCTAGATATAAATACTATTGGTTTCTCTGTTTTTATATCATTTATAAGAAATTCTTGATGTAGAGCAGCTCCTAGACCATCTAGACAGGCATCTATGTAGAGGATAAAGGGTAAGTTATAGTCTGGTTGGGCCAGGACTGGGGCTGTGGTGAGTAACTTTTTGAGTTCTTCAAAATTCATCACTCTATCATATGTCATTTCAAACAGGGTGTCATTATTACAAAGTTCATATAAATTTTTGCTAAAATTAGCAAATTTAGGAATATGAGATCTATAATAACTACAGAATCCTAAGAAAGACATAATTTCTTTCCTATTCTGTGGCATATCTTTCTTTAAAACTGCTGCTACTTTGTTTTGGTCAACTGCCAAAGTCAAACCTGAAACTA
This sequence comes from Puccinia coronata f. sp. avenae, assembly GCA_002873125.1. Lineage (NCBI taxonomy): Eukaryota > Fungi > Basidiomycota > Pucciniomycetes > Pucciniales > Pucciniaceae > Puccinia > Puccinia coronata. The sequence continues at coordinate 65,989 of PGCI01000411.1, read as the reverse complement.
TGTGGCCTAGTGCTTTAAGTTCTCCATAGCCAAAGTTACACTTTTTCATAGACATTTTTAATCCTGCTTTGGCAGCTTTGTCAAGTACCAAAGCTATCTTCTCTTTATGGGTATCCCAGTCATCTGAATAGATAATGATGTCATCTATGTATATCATCATCCAGTTCTGTCTTATGTAAGAGCCAAAGATTGAGTCCATCATTCTTTGGAAGTGGGAAGGGGCATTCTTGATCCCAAAAGGCATTCTGAGATACTCATAAATGCCTAGATGACATATGATCCTCAGGTATTGTCTGCTATCAGGATCTATAGGGATTTGGTGAAAACCTTTGAGCACGTCCATAGTAGTGATATACTTGGCTTTAGACAAGTTATGCAAGGAATGATCAATCCTGGGGATGGGATAATAATCAGGCTTGGTGTAATTATTTAAGGCTCTGAAATCTCCTACCATCCTGGATTTATCATTATGCCATGCTATCATAACAGGAGTGGTGATCTCCACTTGTTCATTGTGGCCTACTTTACGGATAACCTTCAACTCTAGGAGTTCCTTTATGTGTGTTTCTAAGGCTTCTCTAGATTTGGGGCTAGAAGGGTAAGGGGGTCTTCTGAGTAGAGGAGGGTACGGGCGTTGGACAGTCAGCTCAAGTTTCATATCATGTCCTTTGATGTTACCTATGGGCTCATCTGTGTGCAGAAAGCTTCTTTATACTCACAGCATATTTGTAATACTTCTTGTTTCTGATTATCTGACAAGATTTCACTAACTGCTGCTTGTTTGAAATATTCTTTATCAAAGGTTTCCAGTTCTTTTTGCTGAAGTTTTGTTGTGTATCCTTTGTCTTCTATAACAGAGTTGATGTTACATATATGAAATTTCTTTTTCCAATCTCCTCCAATAGTATAACATCTGTCTTTGCTCTGAAATATATCAATCCCATACATGCAGAATGTGTCATTTCCTAGGATCAAGTAATTACATATAGCATCTTCAAAGACAACAAATTCAACTAGGAGTCTGATAGAACCTTTGACATGCGGAAATACCAGTGGCATGGAGATGATACCAATAGGCTTCATAGTGGTACTACAGCTGCTGAATTTGGCTTTGGGTACTGGAAGAAGGTGATGCTTCCAGTCTGGGTAATATTCATCTAAGAAATTACTACTGGTGCATGAGCAGAAGGCACCTATGTCTAAGAGAACTTTGACTTCCTTTCTTTGGAACAACACAAATGTGTAGCTAGTTCTACCCAACGTATAATTCATTCCTTGAGCAGGTTTATTGGTCATAAGTTTGGCGTCAGAAATATGTCCTACTTCCATGGTGTTATCCCATCTGAGAGGAGTTAGAATCTCCTTGGATGCATTTATTTCTACCTCATTGCCTATATCAGCTTGAATAACCATAATACATTAGTCTGAATGATTTCAAATTGAGATCTAGTATCTTCATCATTTTCTGACTCAATACAAACATGTTATCACTAGGGTCTTCTTCACTTTCAGCACTGATGTTATTAATATTTCTCCTGGGATGGGGGCAATCTGGTCTTTGTGTCCCTTTTTCCCTACAGTTGTGGCATTCTGGAATGGGAGCTTTCTTAGGGTAGTCCTCTTTCTTATCCTTAATTTCTTTGGGTTTCTCTCCTTCTGGGATATTATTAGAGGTTTTATCTTTGAATTTCCTATTCATGCCTGTCATTTCCACTACTTCTTCAATGGTAGCTACCAGGTTAGACAGATCTGTATCTAGGTCCATTCTGCATCTGACGGCATGTTCGAGATTTCCTCTACATTTATCTAGGATTTTCTCATTCATGTCTTCTTGCGTTAATTTTTATAGATACATTCAAGTCTTCTCTTTTGGACAAGGCACCAATCATGGGTATTATGTTTGGTGGGGTCAAATTGGTCTGTTTCAAAGGCTTTTCTAATCTTTTTACGCCAAATCCTAGTTCCAAATTGAGCATGGATGAGTTTCTTCCAGGTTGTCCAGTCTTGTAACCCAATAGCTGCTTGTTTAGTAATAAACCAGTCTAAGGCTAATCCTTCGAATAATCTGGGTAGTCTGACTAGTACTATTTCATCAGTAGTTTGGAAAGAAGTTACTATATGATCAATGTAATTAATAAATGTGATGTGGTCATATTCTCCTGCTCCTGAGAATTTTGGCCAATCTTTTATTGGGGGTAATAATTTATTAATATCTCTGTTATCTGACTTAATAAAAGGAGAGGGATTATTTCTGGGGTTCTCAGCTGATGAGTTGGATGGGGAGTCCTCAGAAATAGGTGAAAGAGGAGGGACACCACCATCACCAGGGTTATTTACTGGTTTGGGGGAAGGGTGTGGGTGTGCTGTCCTGTCACTCAACTGTGTTAAAGATACTTTTACGTCCCTAATGTCATTCTTCATCATATTCATTTCAGAAGAAAACATTTGGAACAACTGTTGCATTTGATGGACAATAACAGAGTTTTGTTCTAGGATTAATTTATTAATTTTATCAAATTCTTTTTGACTTTTGACTTGGTTTTCAACAATTATGTCTTGTTGTATTATGGCAGTCATCTGATCAACATTGTTATTAATATTTTCTTCTGTTTCTTTTAAATTATTGTTAAATGTTTTTTCATTGTTTTGTATTTTATTGTTAATATTTGTTTCCAGTTCTGTGATTCTGTTATTCAGAGAACTTACTTTGTTGTTATTAATCAAGCCTAAGTCATTGTTCTTGATTAAGGAACTGTTGATTCTCTCATTGGTGTTAATATTAACCAATCCTAGCTCATTAAGTTTAGCTAGGGAGTCAATTATTCTTTCATTGGTTTCTAGGACACGTTTTGGCTCGGAGGGACTTGGAATAGATAAATTTTTTATTTCTTTCATAGTTAATTTGCATTTCTCGTCAATATTCTTAAGGATAGTAGTTACATGACTTCGGCTATTGTGATCAAGGGTAGATAGATTGGAATGGATAGAAGAGATGTGATCAATAATGAGAGAGGGGAGAGGGTCATCCACTATCCTCGCTTGGTCGCTTTGTACAGACTGCGGACGGCCGAGGCGATGTCCGCTACCTCGGCCCAGGTATCCTGGTCGTCGTATTTCATGCGGCGGTAGGCTGAAGACTTCGGTTTGCCTTCTCGTTTCGACTGGGGAGGGAATAATAATCGTTTGGCGTCCCACGGGTTCCATCCTTTGACGTAGGATTCGATCTCGGGGTTCGGAATCAGTCTCTGTAGACTCTTCTGATTCTCTTGAGCTCGAGTTAGTAGAGTTTTCATGTCGGCCGTGTTGTCGTCTTTCTGGGCTTGGAGAAATCGGGCGTGTATGGCTACGTGGTCCTTGACCATCACTCGGACTTGGTCTTCTTTGTTGAGGAGGGAGATCTCGTCGTTGGGTCGATCCTTGTGGGTGATGATGATTAAGTCGTCTTCCTTGAGGGTTTTCGGGCGTGAAGGGGTAGCTCCCGAGGAAGTCGGGGATTGATGATCGACTTCCATCGCCGTCGAGTGGTCGTTCGGTGGATCCACTCTCTGGATCTGAGGTAGCGTCATGGCTTTGACGCGGGCTGCTAGGTCGCTCGTCGTGTTTGTCGCGCCTTGGGCTCGGACTGCGTTGTCGTTCGTCAAGCTCGCCGTTTCTTTTACGGGGACGTGTGGGTGCTGGGAGGAGGCCTGCAAGCTCGGGTCTTCGAGATCTGGTACTCATGAATCGAGTCAGTGACGGCTTATTAGACGAGTGGTCTCTGAACTTACCGTAATCGAGAAAGTCCTCGTTAGCGTCTCCGTCAGTGGAAGGGGCGTTATCCTTACTGGCGTAGTTGGGTACTAAGCGGGAGGGATTGACGGATGGGATGGTGTTGACGTTGAGCGATCCAACGTTCGCGGAAGTTAAGAACGGGGTAACTACTGAATGAGTCACTAGAATGAATCTCGAGTAAGCTAAAGTGATTCAGGGTGCTATAGGGTCAGCGAGACTGGCTTACTTCTTTCCAGATATCTTTGGCGTCTAGTAGCGGCGTGAGAACGGACTAAGTTGTTGAACGCTATCTGGTATTCGAGGTCGAGTGATTGTTGTTCTTCGATTCGTCTGAGAGCGATCGAAAGTTTAGCTTCGTAAGGTAATAGGTCGTAGGGAGAGGGTTCGATCGATGCGATGTAAGATTCCTTCTCCTGTGTTAGTCGGTCGATCCAGTATTTAACTAGCTGGGCTGTCTCGGCGGGAGTCACTAGAGCAGAGAAGCCGTATAGTTAGTTTGTTGTAGTGGAGAATGAGCTAGAAAGAGGAGACGAGTTTGTTCTCACCTTTTAACTTTAGGGGTCTCTTTTATCTCCAGGATAAAAGAGTCGGGTCTGGGAGGTAGGTATAGTTGGTGGAGAGTAGTTCTGGTTATCTAGGTGAGTAGATGCGATCGAAGGTTAGTATCGGTTATTTTGGTAGAGAACTATAATTATAGTAACCTTTTATACTCACCGATGGGGGATGTTATGATGCTAGAGAAGTGCGGTGCGTGGAGCGGTTGGTGTTGTTCGAGGTCGGGGTGAGGTATGAGGGATGTGAATGGTAGAAGGTGAGATTTGAACTGGCGGTATGTCCTCCGTCTTCGGAGATGGGAAAGTAGAAGAATCACGGAACTTAGTTCAGTTTCACAGGTTTTTGAATTGTGGACGCGCGCGGCAGAAACACGGCAGAAATGGAAAAAAGCGGGTTTTTATCTTTTGGGTAAAAGATAAAAAATATTCCCGGCCAGACCCCCAATTGTCAGGCTACGTGATGCCAAGGACTGAACCTTCTAGCTACACGGCCGGCAAAATAAATAGATAAGGTTATAAAAAATATAAAATAATATTTTTTTATGGGTTTTGGGAATTTTAGAGTCCTTTTGGGACGTGGAAATAATAATAAAAATGAGGATTTTGCGGAATATGTAATATTCCAGAGGGGCCTGCAAGCAGGGGTGTTTTGGGGTGCCCTCTAATAATCAGGACCTGTAAACAGGGTGGTTTTGACTTGTAACCTGATCTTCTGGGGCCTGCAAGCAGGGGTGTTTATTGTGCCCAGGATATATGGTGGGGAGGAATTGGTAACAAGAAAGATACTCACTATTTCTTGTTACAGAAATCCTCCAAAGTGGGTGACAGGGTAACAGAAGTGACTGGTGATGATGGTGAGTGTTCTGTTGACGCTGGAAGAGGGCTAAATAAGGTACTGAAGGTTCACAAGGTTGGACACAAGGCTATAAGCTAGTGGACAATGCTGAGTGATAATTTTCAGTGGTAATAATAAAGCTGGGGAATCCTCAAAAGGGGGGACTCAAGGGTCTTTAAATATTCTTCAGAGACCCTTGGGGACGAAATCTGGAAGCTTGAATAGAGCAGGGGACTGATCTTGGATCAACAATTCTATTGAGTTGATCATTTGGTGGATCTTCCCTGGGCTAGATCAGTAGGAGATCCGTGTGAGTAAAGGATCTTTATTGATGATCACATTTGTATGGCACTTTCCCAGAGCTAGTGGATCTTATGATGTCATTAGTATTTTCGTCTCTGGGGCCTGTTACATGTGTCAAAGGTTTTGTACATGTGTGACAGGTCTTTTGTAGTTATTTTATCTAACAGGTCTTTTGTAGTTATTTTATCTATTTGTTATAAGTGTTTTTTGTTATATTGTATAAGTCCTAGAAGGAGTTATATTTAAGGGGTCATTTTGGTGAGTGACCCTAGGTTAATTTTAGTGTAGAATCCATTTCTGAACTCCTTTTCCCAATATTGTTATTAGTTTAGTGGTTTATTAATTATTTTGTTGTATGTTTTGTTATTTTTGTTTTTGTTATATCTTTTGTTACTTTTGTTACTATGTTGGCTTGTCTCTTACATAGTGGCAAGCTGACACTAATACACCTTGCGGCCTGCCAAAGTTCACTCCAGGTTGCTCAATGGCAGCTCCTTTGGAGATGCTCTTATGGTCAATTGACTGGTGACATCTGAAAATTCCTCAACATATTAGCTGAGCAGGGCTGATGATTCTTTGGATTAGCTGAGGATTCCAGAGAGTTCTTGAATCAGCTAAAAATTCCTTGGGTCAGCTGAGGATTCCAAAATTCAGCTGAGGATTCTGAAATTCAGCTGAGGATTGAGGTGAGGATTTGTCACAAGCGGAGGATTTGTGTGTTTCACAAGCTGCGGATATACATATGCACAGGGATCACCGAAATCCTCTAGGTGAAAATTGTGTATAATCCTCACCAGTTTTCATGTGGTGTAAGTGGACAAAGTTTGATGGTGCAGTTGGAAGAACTAAGATTTGATCATCAGGGCCATTGGGACTTGAGTTTTGATACCTCTCCTTTTTGCTATAACACCCCCCCCCTCTTTTGCTATCTCCACTCAGATTAATCATGAGGATCCCACAAGGACTCCTCATGGCATCCTTGAGTCTGTTCTGGCTCCCTGGGGCCAGGATATGGAGTGGGAAACCAAGCTGAGGCCCAGAAGCTGCGGCGGGGCACCCAGGGCTTGGGAGATTTCCCTCCACAGACCGGGGCTGTGAGGCCCCCCAGCCTGACACTCTTACTGTTCTCACATGTAGGCTGCCTGAGACTTGTCTATCTGGGCCTCCAAGCCAGCCAAGTGTGGGTTGAGGGGGTGAGCACTTGCTGTTCCCAGTCCAGAGGAAGACAATTCCTCCAAGAATGGAAAAGAGACACCCCCAGGCCCCAAGCAGAGAACGGGGCAGCTAGTAGGGGCATTGGCGCTAGACTCAGGATGTAAACAGGGCAAGACTGAATTGTTCCACAGGAGATAGCAGATTGTCCTGGAGTATGTGATAGGAGATTGTCACCGGGCGTGTTAGTGGTTATGCCCGGATGAGCCCCCACTTACGAAAATGAAATCCGGATATGCCAACACTCACAATTCCAAAAGGAACAAACAAGATTGTATCGTGCGATTCAAACGACCTGGGATGCCAATTTGGGACCTAGTGCAAGCGCGTCCACTTGCTTGGAACTTGTCAAAAAAGCAAGCAATGTAAATTAAATGCTGAGGTACCTGGGCACCCGCCTAGAGCTTGGCTGAATGCAATCAACAATGGAACAAAGCCATCACCCCTGTTGCCAGTCATCCTACTTGGTGGATTTTTTGGCATTGGGAAGGTGTGGGCGCTTGTGGCAGCCTTGGTGCACAGGAGCTTTGGTTGATCTCCCTGTTTGGAGGCAAACATGGGGCAATCTCCAGATTTGTTCTCGGTGATGCGGCCCTGCGGGAAATATGGGTTAAGCAAATGCCGTTGGTAGGGAATATTGGGGGGAACCCAGTTTCCTGTGGAACATTTTGATTCAGCGTAAACAGGTTGGGTTCAGGCTGGAAAAAACAGCCAAACCCAACCTGAGACAATTTCTGGGTTGGGGTGGGTCAGGCCAATTCCAATGAAATGGTGCCCAAACCCAAACCTGTTTAGCTCACATTTGGGCTTGGGTCACTTGCCGGTGGGTTGGGCTGACCCAACATTTTTACTTGCATTATGGCTACTAAGCCGCCATCAACCTAGTCTGCTTTTATTTTAAACTTCAGAGTGAAAAAAATAACAACTAGAGTATGAGAGAAAGAGTGAGAAACACATTTTTTGTATTTATCTTTTGCTTGTATTTCTTTTTTCTTGTATATATATTTTTACCTACATATACTTAAATATAGAAATCAAAATATCACTACCACCTCTGCTGCTTCTCCATCTTCCAAAACTTCTCCATTCTCAGGAGGGTACAGGCTCTCTTCTCTGCATATCCAATCTTGGTCGCAAACCAGGGCCTCTAGTGTGTTTGTTTTCATGCAAGTTCTATGGTTGCTGAGGACTTGGCCACCTGTTGAGAAAGCAAACTCCAAGGCAATTGAAGTCATTGGCGTCATCAGAATTGTTTTAGCAAGCATCACCGGTGTAGGGAACCAGGATTTGTTGATTTTCCACCATTCAAGGATACTGAAACGTGGGGCATCAATTGGAACTGTTGGCTCCTGGAGATACAGGTCAAGCTTGGATAACCTTGATCCAGCAACAACAGTGTTCTTCCCAGCAAGAAATTTTTTTTATCTTTCCTGCTCCTTGTCTTCAAAGTGTACTTGGTTTTTTTGGGACAGAGCTGTATCTTGACAAGAGGCTGATGTTGGGTTTCCTTTATTTGAGAATTTCATCATCTCTTCAAACCATTTTGCTAGGATTTTCCTAATACTCTTGACATAGCTGATGACTTTGGATGAATCAAGTTTTTTGGAGAGAACGGATTCAATAAGCTCTAACTTGCACCAAGGATCCAATACAACATCCACAGCACAGAAATTCTTCATTTTATCCCAGTATTTGTCATACTTCTCCAGCATTGGCTCAACAAGGGTTAAAATGTGAATTGGCCCTGATTCAATGACATTCTTCAGGTGCTTCTTGGTTTTCTTCATTTGCTCCAATACCAAGTGCGCAGTAGGTTGGCATGTGACTCCAAGACTCAATGTAGCCAAAGGAAAAACAACACTGGTCCGCTATGTTACATTGCATTATCCAGGCAATTTCAGTAACGTAATTGCTGAGGATGAGATGCCGCTACGTTACCGCTACCCGTAACGGACCATTTGCTGCATACAGCCGTAGTGTAGCAGTGGGGAATAAACTGACCTCCAGAAAAAAAGATAATGTATTTTCACTGCATTATCTGGCGTTATCTGGCGTGATCCAACCAGATATTTCAAAGAAAATTATCCACAGCATTTAGAAGTCTTATGTGGCTTGGCAAAGGGGTCCCACTCAGTGGGGACTGAAAAGAATCTGGGAAGGCTATAGAGGGATTCCCAGAAAAGCCCAATTTTTTGCTGTTTTATCCCCTACACATAACAATATTTTTTCCTCCTTTCAGTCAGTAGTGTAACAAAAGAAAAAATCTGGTGCTCAGTTAGTGTAATCCAAAAAAAAAAAAAAAAAGGAAAATCAAGCCCAGATAAAGTAGCACTGAAAAATGCTGAAAAATTACAGGGAGCAGTAGTGGTAAAGAAGAAAAAATGTGCTACTTTACATTACACTACCGTTACTAGTAAAGTAGTGGACCAGTGTTGAGAAAAAAGAGCACTCAATCAGCCATGAGATCATGGAATAGATAGATGTGAGTAAACCTTGACGCAATGGTGTACTATTTTCCATGAAAATACCCCTTGACGGGTTTTAGGAATGAAAAATTTGAACCTCCGTCCCCAAATAACCCAACTTTACCCTACCCCAAACACTCCCCCAGGGGAAATGGTACTCCTGAAATGTGTATGAATGAGCTTGAAAAATGTATGAATTTTGGCAAAAACTTGGATTTTACATTACTCACCTCTATAGGGGGTTTCCAGGGTCCTATTGAAACCATTGTCCCACAAGGAAAAAAAAATGATCCTGTGGGACAATGGATTTATGACCCTTGGAACCTAAAAAAATAGGGTTTCAACTGGAAATGTTTCACCGTGGGTCCCATAAACTTTTGCTGTGTCTGTGGTGTATCTGAGTGTACCGTGGGTGGGAGACTGTTTGAGGGCAGAAACAACCGGGGCAGGAAAAAACTCCAGCCCCTAGAGGTTAAATGCATACCTGGGCCTTGGAATTGTCCAAGATTTGCCATCAAGACAATACATAGTCCTCACAAGGGGGCGCATCACCTCCCCATCTAGTGTCTCACAGAGATCTTGTTCTTGGAGAACTGGTCCTCTGGGTCTATAGAGAACCCCGAAGCCAAAGAAAAGATAATCATCCAAGAGAACAGGAAATGAAGATTCCGTGATGTTCACAGTTTGCTCAAAAAAAACAAAAAAAACTGGAAAATCATTTTCTTAAGCAAATTCACCTGATTGCATCTTTTCTGTTTCCAGGATGATAATCTGTATAAAGAGTGATGTAAGGTGGCATGTTGAAATCAATTGCTGATCTCATCGTATATGAGTTGATTGAGATGATGAAAAGATCACATTTTGTGCTAAAAAAGAGAACTCGGCAGTCACAGGTAAGAGGGGGTTTGCAGAAGAATGTTTTTCGATCAGTGTACCTCTTCAGTAGCCTTCCTTTTTGTTGCAGCATGGTGTTCCGCGTCTTTATCTGCTGCCGACTTCTCGGCCCCCGTCGGAATCATTAAAGCCCACTGCTCTACTTTGACGACATCACCAAGTTGACCCTTGAATAGTTTCCCGTCTTTGGTATGATATGGCTGACATTTGTAGGTCCAATAAACATCGGATGGAACCACAAAGTATAGCCTTGGGAGAGATTTGAACTTGTCCGCCACCTTCTCTAGAGCCTTACTGAGACCCTGATGCTTGATCGGATGTGTTTGGGAAACTGTCACTTGGAAAAAATTTGCTGGTCCACGCAGCGAATCGATTGATGGCAGATTTTTACTGAGCGGCCGCCAGAGCACGTCGTTGCCCAGGTTAACTTCTTCGTAAGTTCGGAACATTTGAACCTTGGCTGGGGGAAATGCTACCTCATCGTTCTCGCCGCTCGTCCGATCGCCTTCGCAAAGTCGACGGGCTTGAAAACTTCCGCCATCTCGCAACATTATGTGAGCGTAGAACTCAAAAATCAGTCTGCGTAAATTGCTCTGGGAGTCGTCATCAGAGTATCGAAGGAAGTGCTTCATATCATTTAGAATTTCCTGCGAGAATCTTTCGACCACTTCTCTCTCGACTAAGGGTGACGCCCACGCCAAGTGAATCTGATGGAGGCTTCCGCTAGGGTGCCTACATAGGTGTAGCACACGATGCGAATACTCTCCTTCACGGCGTCTGGCCACATGCGCCTTTATGATATCGGTCAATGAACCTTTGCCGATGGCTTCTTTCAGAATTTCAACCAGCCCTTTCACCACAGCGTGCTTGTCGCCACCGCTGGATTTGAAGTGAGTCGAGGCGAAAGCTAAAACATATCGCGGCACACCACCAAACCAGTCGAAAAGCTCGTCCATGAGCGTTGTGGGTAAGTTTTCTTCATCTGCATAGAGAACGGCTTTGCAATCTTGCAATTCCTGGTAGCTCCACGGTGGCATATACAATATCTCTGACTGCGGTTGTTTGAGAAGGTCTTTGTAATTTTCGTAGTGTGGAGACGTGAGGAGGAGAGTCCAGGCGGGGCAGAGGACTGGGGGTTGGCCATCAACGATGTATACCGTTTCGGAGTTCTGGAGAGCCTCCTCGAGCTGAGGACTGCCAAAAGCTACCCGTTCAACGCCATCCGATGTCATCAAATAAGTCGATTGAGCAGCCTGTCGTTTTTGGAAAGGCTCCCACACTACAGTTTTTTTCCTGCATGCAGCGACCCACAGGTAGTAAGCAGAAAAAAAAGTTTTTCCGACCCCGGGAGTACCGGTAACGACCCGTTGGGATATGATGCTATTGCGATCAAAACGTTCGCCGAGCTCTTTGTAAACTGGGCGCACGAGTAAGCGGTGACCAAGCTTTGGATCCCCGAGAACGTATGATTTTTTCAGGTCCAAATATTGCCCCTCGCCCTCGCCAACCAGTTCGGCCGCTGGCAGATCCTTCCAAAAGCGTTCGATGTGCTCGTTAACGTTTGATTTGACTACGTAGAATGGGACAGAAATATGTATGAGTCAAGCAGGAAGAGGGACAAGAGCGGGGTGGGAGCTTACTTGTCCGAGGCGGTTGAGCTTGAGATGACTGGCGATCGATGAGGGCGAGCTCGAAACGAAGGGTTTTACCACCTGTCTGGGAGGGTATAGCAGCCCCAGGGAGGATTTGGTACCAAAGTGTATCACACTCGGCTTGAGAGGAGCTGTTGATTGTGCCAGTTAGCTCTCTGTAAGGCGTGCAGACCTTAACTTTTAGATGTGGAGAGAGACTAGAGGTTGAAAATCAAACTGACATGGTGATGGTGTCCCCCTCGGGGTCGAGGTATTGCAATCCGATCGGCTGTTCCTTTGGGATCCCGAACCTCTCGAGGATATCTGCCGAAAGATTCGACCAGATTGGAACAGGCTGGTTTACTTCGAATATCCGGGTCACGGCGGCATACTTGATCTTGATAAGTAAAGGTATAACCTGATGAGACGACATTCTCGAGGTTTGACTTAAATTTAATAAACTTTACCCTGGAAGTTAACCCAAGGGGTACATATTTACATATACTAGTACCCTAACTTAACTTTGTAACTAAAGCGCTTGATCTTCAATTTGCGTGCGAGTCCCGAAGGGCCTCCGAAGGAAGGAGTGACTTCAAGTACTTTTACTTATTATGAAATACAAACCTTCGACAGTTGTTTGAATTCTGTCACAAATGTGATGAGATTGAAGCATACAGATCATCAGATGGGGGTGATAATGGTGGAGGAAGTAACTACAAGTGGAAGTCATGTTGGCACAGTTTCTACTTGTTGGCACCAACAAGAAAATGTTTGAAGGCTCATGTTCAGTCCTAAATGGTCCTCTTGGAGAATGGTCATGATTCTTGGGCCCTTGTGACCGGGCGCAAGAAGTTTTTGATGCAGTTGTACAATCTCTCAAATTCAATAGCACCCGGACACAATTGTTTGTTGATCATATTAGGGGGGTTCACAATAAGGATCTGCGAGTTTTTTTTTTAAGCGGCGCGAGAAATTTTTAGATGTGCTGCGCGAGTGCTGCGCACATATAATTAAGTTTTTTTTAGTTGAGTTGAGCGAGCGAGACACCCGTGGGGGCTGCTCGTGGTGTTAAAATTTTATCATAAATTTAAGCGAGAATTCTCGCGCGAGAAAAAAATTTGAAGCGCGCGAGAAGCGATAAATCTTATCGTGAACCCCCCTATTATTTGTATGAGAATATCTTAAGTCTTGGATGGAGTCATTGTCCTTGTAACCAGGTATTTCAAACAAGTCAGAAGGTTTATCTCTTGTCCGATTCCGGGTTGAGATCAACGTGTTCAATATTTTTTTTTTTTTTCAGACTGCCAGCTTTCTCTGGTCACATTCATGATATTTGAGCACCCAAGGAGGTGCAAGTCAAATGAGCTAACTAGTGACCAATTCTTGATTCCATACTCTCGATATACCAAACACCCTATTAATTTACAAGTGATTTATACAAATGTTCATGTTTCGTTTATTTTTCACTCCGACTGCTTGGATGGCATTTAAATATGTAGTTGGATTATAAGGGACTACTGATTCACTGTGAACTGACCTGCTGCTCGGGCGTGGGCTCGGCTGCTGTGAATGGTCATCGTGATGCGTGCTGGTGGTTGTAAATATTTATGTATGCGTAGATTTAGCAGTGTTTGCCACTCTGAAACAACTCCGAAGCAATTTCAGCGCTTCTTCCCTACGCCGATCTCCCGGTTCTTCGGTGCGCTCGGTGTACTTCTCTGCCAGACACTCTTCAAAGGTTTCAATGACGCTGTATTTATGTAAACAGGCTGGAAGGTAAACAAGGCATAGGGATTGGAACAAAAAAAAACACAACACACAACAACAACAACAACAACAACACTGGCGAACTCTACGGTAAGAAAAAAAAAAAAAAGACATGCACACACATAGCACACAACCGTGTCATCTAATCCATATCGACACATGGAAAAGCCCTTCAATAAGAAAAAAAAAAAAAACCCCCCGAAAAAATAGAGCAGGAGGAGGTGAGAAAACTGTAGGGGTTGTACGGACTGCTGCTGAGAAGGACGAAGGAAAGCTAGACGGAGGAGTCAAAATAAAGACAAAAAAAGATGCTGGAGAGGTAGAAGAAGATAACGAAGTGTGTCTTAAATATCACAATGAGGATCTCGGTCAGGCAGGCTCTTGCCCTTCGAAAAAAAAAAAAGGGAAGTTATTTGAGAGAAAGAGAGAGAGGCGAAGACGCAACAAAGGTGGGTCGGCAACTTCTATGATGGGGTCATGGACAGATTTGTAGGTCGGTGCAGGCGGGCGGTAAGGGCTCGTTGTGCCAAGCGAGATGGCTAAGTAATGGAGCATCCAAGAGGGTTTAATAGATGAGTGATGGGAAGAAAAGGATAGTAGATACCGGAGTGAAAGCACAAACGAACCAATTGTAGCAGAGAGGCTCGAGGTCTTCCTTTTTAGGGACGATCAAACTGATGAACTCGTTCTCACCGCCGCTGATGTCGGTGGGCCAGTACCTGGGGCCTTTGATGGTAGTGCCGAGGAGCTCGGAGGCGAAGGCGAAGGCGCCGTTGTCGACGGGGAACTTGCGGTCCTGGATGGCGCCGGCCTCCCAGCGGAGTAGGGTGTGGGATTCGAGGTCATACACGGGGCCCTCCCAGCCGTGGGGGCCGAGGTTGCCCATGGGCCAGACACCGATGCGTTGCACGTCCCAGATGATCACGAGCAGCTCAGGGAGGAAGTTGGAGTCGTCGTCGATCGACAGCACCGGCCCATTCCCCAGGATTCCTCCCACGACTGGGTCCGACAGCCGATGGATCAACGCATACGCCGCGTTCTGTTGCGCGTTCCCGAAGTGGTGCGTGGGCCCGTAGGTGAAGTAGATGTACGGCAGCCCACTGATCGCTAGCTCCTGCGCCACGTCGTTCGCCAGCGCTTCGCCATCCTCCACCACGATCCACACCAGCTGCCGCTTCTGGCCCCACGCGGGATGCCCCTCCCCCTCCGGCCAGGCCCGCTCCTTCATTAGCGCTATGTGCGTGCGGATCGTCAGGATGTGCCGCTTGAAGTAAGCATACCGTAAATGCTTCGTTCGCCCCGCCCAGCTCGTCTTCGTGTACAGATAAGCCGTCGGGACGCCCGGCTCCAAGCCTTCCATGTTCCATTGAATCAGATGCGGGATGTCGGCTCCCAGCTCGGTTTGCTGCAGCAGGTCCAAAGCCGGCCCTTCGCCCAACCAGGCATGTTGGCAGTATATATCCCGAATCGAAAGCTGCAAAAAAAAAGAAGTCAGTTGGGGAGTGAGAGGTAGAAGATAGGAGTGGATGGAGAATATTACCCAGACGTGGGCTAGCATCGATACTCGGGTCCCGGTGGGAGTAGCGTACGAGGGGTCAGGGAGAAGTGGCGGGCTGGTCCGGTTCGCCTGGCAGTCGCAGTACGAGCAGATCGTGTTCGCGGTCCGCAGCTTCTCCGGGAACTTGCTGGCGTCTATCACATTCTTCTTGTCCGCAAGCGCGAGGGAGGCGCTCGTTTGTAAGTGGTACCAGTTTTTGAGGATTGCTAGTATTCTCGCATATATCAGAATGAAATGATGTCAATCAAAAAAAAGAAAAGAAAAAAAAAAAACCGACATAGGACATGTGGCATTGATCCTTGTATGTATTAGTTGCTCACCAGCGAAGATCGAGAAGGTGAGGATGACGAGCAGAAGGACGAGCAGAACGGCGCGCCAGGAGGGAGACTTCTTGGTAGTCTTTCCGAAGGTATGAAATCTTGCTGGTTGGGAATGAGCAGCGAGATGAGTGAGTGCATGGCATGGGCATGGGTACAGTCGGAGAGTGAGAAGAGAGGAGTTCAAGTACCGGAGAGGGGCGAGTCCAGTAGTGGCTGTTCGTGGGCTGGGGTGCGACTGTCTGTTGGGGACTGTCGATACTCCTCCAGCGAGATGCGGTCGTGGTCCAGCGAGTGCTTCCGTTCCATGGGACTGCCCATATTCGAGCCAGTCACAGACTACAGTCACAGTCAGACTCACAAGTATTTATACAGTTATATAAATATATAAATCTGTTTCTCGGCGGAGTATACAAACTGGTTCACGCGCAGATATTGACACCAGAGTTGAAAATGGAGAGCTGCCCCAGCAGGAATACATACATAATTCATTTCATCACACTGCAGTCAATCAATATGGCAAATATATGTAGTGTACACACACTGCCAACACCACCACTACTGTCTTCAGATTTCAAGCTAGTAGTATCCCACTGGTGGAGACGGAAGAGGGCATCAGAACACAGCCAACAGCAGCAGCAGCAGCAGCAGCGGCGGCGAGGCAGGGAGGGAGAGAGAAGTAAGACGGACCGGTGTGGATGAGCTGGTGGGGATGCTTGTCCATCTGTCTCTCGAGGATCTCCTGGAGATCCGAGTCGAGGTCCTTGCAGCTCTCGATGGCGTTGCAGAGGTCCAGCAGGGCCTTCCCCGCCAGACTGGCCTCCTCATGGTTGTCCTTGATCTCCATGTTGATCAGATGCACCACCCGGTTCAACTCCCCTCCCCGGCTGAACAGGTCATCACACACCGCATCAAAGCAACGCTCCTCGCACGTGATCACTACATCTGCTACCCCCACCGCACTGTCTTGCCACCGCTCCGGCGCTAGCTTCAGTTTGCGGTTCCGGTCTAACATGCTCAGAATACCATTGGCCGTATATCTTTCCGTCATAATAAACAAATAAAAATCATCCATTCAGTCTCTTCTTTCGAGGTTGCTCGTCACATTTTGGAAAAAAAAAAAAAGTTAATGAAAAAAAAAAATTGGCACCAACAGTCGCTCATCCTTCTCCTTCAGGTCCTGATACATATCGTCGTAAGGCGTGCCGAACGAATATACGTTGGGCTTGTCGATCGCGGGGCCGGGGAGACGGACCATGGAGCCGGTGCCGGCAGATGTGACTCGGAATGCTTCGCGTGCAAGCACATGATGACCTTCCATCGATCGATTCTAAATAAATAAATACAAATGTGTTGCCAAGAAAGAGAAAAAAAAAAGGCTTTTCAACCATGCTATCCTTGAATTGATTGGAAAAAGAAACGCGTTTTTTTTTTTTTTTATAAACACAGAACGCAGGGGTTTTTTTTTTTTTTTTTTTTTGAGGGGGTGGTTATTACCTGATTACTTGCGCACACGACACAGAATGTCCAGTTGCGACAGGCCAGCTTGACGTCCTTCTCGTTCAGCTCCACCTTCCCGTTCTGCTGCTGCCCACCACCGCCACCGGGGGGAGGAGGAGCGACCGAGCCGGCCGAGTCGTGCGAAGGTGGATGGGTGGCGAGGTCACCACCACCACCACCGCTGCTGCTGCTGCTGCTGCCGGTGGGTTTGGCGGCCGGCGGGGCGGCAGGAGGCGGCGGGGTCGCATTCGAGGCCGCAAGGCGCGCCCTGAGACGCGGGTCGTTGGATGCCATCTTGTCAAGAGGAATAGGAATAAATCAAATAGGGGCAGGTGCGGATCGTCCTGGTATGTAGCTGTCGGGACAACCAATTTTATTCAGTCTCATTCGACAGTTTGGCATGCAATGGCCGTTCGCGTAAAATTGTGACAGCCATCCCACATGTCACCCGTTTCAAACACCTTGCTGAGCTTCACAGGGGTTTCACATCCCCCAAAAACCAACTCTGCAACACATTTTTTTTTATCTATAGTAGGCACTGTACAAAGAGGGAACACAATAATGCTATCAGCTGAGTCCACACTGTTTCACTGAAATTATCTTGATATGAATTCAATGATGATCAACCCCCTCTGAGTTTATCTCTCAAATCTCCCCCTATTGATTTGCACATTTCAGATTGATTACCAATAGGTTGAATTGATGAAGGCTTACTCCCATAATACATATGCACACTCCCAAGACTTGCTCAATTCCCAACCCTTTCATTGCATGATGACTGCCTCATGAAAATCTAACCAGGAAAAAAAAAAAAATGATCACTTGTGACAAGTGAGATCAATGAAACATTGATCATAGCTCTTCTTCTCAAGCTCAGGGTTTACCTCAGACCATTTACTATCATGGCCCCTTTGATCCTTGAAGGGGAATGACACAGTGGGGAGCTAGATCCAAAATGGTTATCTGCTCTTTCTGAAAGTAGGGCAGATTTCACTTGCCATAAAGCAATCATGGTGTTTCTGTGGTGTATTGAGCTAACATTTTGGGTGCTTTTTTTTTTTGGGGGGGGGGGGGGGTTGTCAAGGTTGGGCTCCAATCTGATATGGAAATCTTTTTAAGGTTCATAATGATGATGATTATGAATTAATAAGTGTGGAAATATCTACTAACACATCTGCATGTCACATTGGGTATTGAAATGAAGTCTGCTTCAGGAATGAATCAGGATTTGACTGTTCCAATTAAGCCTAACTTTGACTGTTTGTTTAAATCAGGTGATTTCATCCCAGGAAATCCAACCAGCAGAATGCAAACCACACCATCACAAATCAACAATCAATTGGTCATGACAAGTGACATACCAAATTTAAAAGGCCACTTTGTACTCTTAACGTCACTTGTAATCAGGCGCTTCTTGATTTCTCCTGCTGCCATGAGTTCTTTTTTTTTGTTCCCTAGATGGAAAAGGATTGTTGAGAACCACAAGGGAGGAAAATCCTAGAATCTAGTTTTGTGGGTTCCATTCCTTTGTTATATTTCTGAGTGGATAGGAAGAAGAATAGTACAATGTGTGAGTTGTGGACAGTTAAGAAGGTGGAGTGTGAGAGAAAAGAGACATAATTTACTCAAAGAATTATTTACATTTGCTCTTTCTTTGATATATTTCAAAGCAGGATAAATTCTTGGGGCAATATTCATGATAATGGGATAGAGTTCATTGGAGATCAGTTGTGGGATTTTATGTTGGACACAGTTTCCTTCAAGGTTAAAATGACATATAGAGATCAGAGATATGATCTTCATGTATGTCAATTCTGAAACATAGGTGAAATATTCATGAATCAAGAGCTTTCTTTGATTATCTCAACTTCATTTGGTTCCTAGTTTTCCACATCAGACCATGTGAATGATCAATAGGGATTGGGGGTCTGTCTGTCTTTTGAAATATTCTAAAATTCACAATATTGTTATGATCACTGAAGGCTCTAGGATTCAATTCCATATAGAAACTAATGCATCCCATTTCTTTGAAATAAATGTCAAAAATTGCAGCAGAAAAAAAACACCTACAGGGGTTCTCAAGCTCAAGATAAACCTCTTTCTCTGGATAGTTTTTAACTTTAGCTGAGGTGGAGCAAAATGGTAGCTGGAGCTTAGTAGCCAATAAATGATCAACTACACAACAGCTAAGCCAAGCCAACAGTGGAAAAAAATACTATATATGCATTGGTATTTTCATTTATGGCGTTTATAAAAAAAACCCCCGGTAAAACCGCGCCTACACGCGGTCCTACCGGGGGGCGCCGTCGTTGCCCCAGGGGAGCGGCTTGTGTGGGCTCGCCGAGGAATAACTTCTCGCTGAGCTGGTACAAGGTTGCACCAGCCCGCGGAGAATCTATTTCTCGGCGAGCAGGTGCAAGCCGGTAGCTGCTCGCCAATGGATAACTCCTCGGCGAACTGTTACAAGCTTGTACCAGCTCGCCAACGAGTTATTCACCGGAAAGCCGGTACAGGCTTTAACCTGCTCGGCGAGGAATAACTCCTCGCCGAGCGGGTACAAGATTGTGCCAGCCCGCCGAGGAGCTATCTCTTGGCGAGCAGGTGCAAGACGGTACCTGCTTGCCGAGGAATAACGCCTCGGCGAGCTGGTACAAGCTTGTACCAGCTCGCCGGCGGCAACGACGTCGCCTCCCGTTAAAACCGCCTGTGGGCGCGGTTTTACCGGGTTTTTTTTATCAACGACCTTCATTCATCACATTTGAATTCATTTTTTTATTTATCTTTCATCCAATGCTAGATAGCTTTTCATAAATGTGTATTTTCTCACAAGTAACATACAATAAAGGGTGAATTGTAGGTGTCTTACAAATGTTTGAACTTACAGTTGCGGACGTCACAAACCGGCAGTGCCCCGCCTGCAAAAAAAAATGAGACGCGGGGCCTTCCCCCGGGGGCCAAAGTGTGAATACACATATTTTTATTACATTTTTGAACTCGCACACATGTGTAGAGTTCAAAAATATAGCCGCTAAGCATTTGGGTGGCTAGTTTTATTTTTTTTATTTTTCTATCATCAGGATTTCGGACAAACCTCTCTAAACCCATGCTTAAACACATAAGTATGGGTTTATGCATCAGAAAATCATGGGTTTAGGCCCCAATAGCCTTACAAATCATTAATAGACCGCATACTTGGGCTTTCCTTGAGCTAACAGCACCATTGTAGACCTCTTCTGGTGCCTTTTTGGCCCCTCTTTTTCGGGTTTTTTCCCTTTTTTTACCCCAAGATTTCGGACATCGTCAAAATCCAGTGCTGGTTTATGACGTCCGCAACTGTACCAGCCTCCCTCACTTTTCCAATGATTAACCCACATCCAGAAGGGAATAAAGTATCAACATTGACTTCAGCAGCTTGAGTATTCCCCAAAGAAGACAATATCAATGCAGTATGCTGCCGGGTGAGGTGGATTATGATATATAATGTGATGCAACAACTGAAAAAGAAATTGGGGCTGAAATATTCTGGAAGCCGTGATGAATAACATGATTTTGTATGAAAGGAACATGAATCATTTGAGGTGGAGCATACGCCTTATAAATATTGACCTGGCTTAACCTGTAAGTAAAGGCGGTGAAGCAGAGTGTGCTACAGATAGAAGATAATAGGGGATGTGATCGTTTCTCTCCAAGTCCAAGACATCTATTTATGAAAGTCAACATGGCAATTCAGCTCTCATCTTGGTCTTTTTTTCTTTAAATCTTTTTACTTTCCCCAGAGGCAATATCTTGACTTTGCATTCCTAGAAATTCAGACACCTTGAAATTGAAACATATATAGGCCAACTATAAAAGTGGCCAATTTTGGATTAAAAATTTTCAAATATGTGATGTTGATCTTTGGTTGTCACAACAAATGCTTTTTTCCAAGTTGCAGGTGGAGTTGATTTCATTGGAACCACTCAGTTGCAATGGAACACCAAAAGCTGAAATGTCCTGTTAATGAAACTTGACACAATGGCAGGAATCAAATTAGAGGCAATTTGACCTGCCTTCCACTTGGCAAGTCACTCTGCAATGCTTCCATGGAGTGATGAGTGAAAAAAAGTATACAGGTTTAAAGAGGGCTGTGCAACAGTTTGACTTACCTGCATGCAGGCAATTTGTCATGTCAGAAAAAATGTGCAAGACAACTTGCCAACTGGAAGGCAAGTTAACTTTCCCCAACTTTGAAACCTCCTAATTCATTATTTTATTTTTCTTTATCCCTGAAAGAGGGGATTTCTGGGAAAACTTTGGCCTGAAAACTGTTTCTTTGGTGGTGGGACTTTTCTGCCCCTCCCCTTTTCTACCCCCTCTGAAACCCTTTTTTCATTATCTTTGACATCATTCATTGGGAGGCTCAATCCTATTTTTCCTGATTGTGTAGCTACTTCCTCAAAATCAGTTCTATTAGCTAAAGGCAATTTTTATCCAGATTCCAAAAATAATCTGCACTTTTCAAAACATACTTTGTTTTCTTCCATGCCTACCAGACTTCTTGTGATTAAGACACTGCCAGAAAAGTTGGCTCGGATGGCTGCATCCGAGTTTTGATCGGATGCGGCCATCCGATTCAAACTCGGGCGCGCGTTACCGAGTGAATTGCTGACCCATTCAAACTCAGCGGCCCGGGCGTTTGGTCACCGAGTTTAAACCGGTCAGCGATTCACTCGGTGGCGCGCGCCCGAGTTTGAATCGGATGGCCGCATCCGATAAAAACTTGGATGCAGCCATCCAAGCCAGATTTTCTGGCAGTGAGACTAGCCATAAAAGCTGGATTACATGGCTGCTCCAAGTTCATATTGGATGTGGCCATCCACTTCAAAATTGGGAACCATGTATTGTCACATGTTAAATTGATAAATGATTCAAGAATTTTGGCCAAAAGCCTGGGCCACTCAGTTTGAATCAGTCAGAAATTCAATTGGTGGCAAGCTCCCAAGTTTGAATTGGGCGACTGCATCCAATATAATTGACTTGGATGTGGCTAATCAAGCCAGATTTTATGATAGTATTATTTAGGAATCAATGTGATGATAGCAATTGAAGCTGGAGGCAACCTGCAACTGAAGGCCCGAAGGGTAGCCAAAAAACCATCCAACTTCTCCAGCTAGTTCTGGAGCTTTATCAACAATCATTTCCATTTTTTCCTCAACAAACCCAACACCCTTTCTCTCTGTAAAGAATTTTCAGAAATCATCTGTTGACTCACATAAAGTTCAACATTGATATGCTGGGTAAACATTAAATCAAGATTGATTTCCAATTTTTGGCAAGTAATTTCCAAGCTGATTCAAAAAGGCCGATCCCATGAAATGAAAACATGCAGAAAAATTCAACTTCAAGGTTTTAGAACCACTGATTTGATTTCATTGTTTGCTACTTTTAGATCAACTCAAGTTTTTCACACATTGCTTCTGATGATTGGAGGAACTGAGACAGTGAATGATCCCAAAACCCCGTGCCATGAACAAAGATGGATTGAACTTGGCATGCCTCATGAAGAGAGTCACTGCTCCACTTGAAATTCATAAAACAGGACAAATCAATGCTCACTAGAGTCTAGATGACAGGTGACATCAGGCCAACTACAAATATGTACTCATGAAGTACATACCCAGTTGGTTGCAATACAGTTACCTGAGGAGTATAAAGGGGCCATTTTAATCATCTGGAGGTAAAACCAGAGCAGGATAAGATATACAACCAAAGCTAGGGGTGGTCACCTGCCCTTCTGTGATCATTTATTTGTCCTGGTGATAATTGAGAAATGTAGATTGATTACAAATGTAAGATCCACAAGGAGGGCTGAACTAAATACTCTCATTTCAAGACAGTCATTTATGAATTCCAAGACCCTAAAGCCACCTATTGGATTCCCCAAGATAAGCATATACAATCAAAGAAGTGAAAATAAATGGTGAAATTCTACCTTCTTTGGCATGCAAAATTTTCAATGGTAAATGGTTAAAAGCTCCAGCCATCATGCCTGTTGAGAGAGATTTATTTTTCCACCAAAAAATGCTGATATACATTTTTCAAAGCAATCAAGGGTGAGGGAATTTTAGGAAAATATCCTGGTATTGTCCACTGAAGCTTTTTTGGAGAGAACAGAGCAATTCTTCATATTTTCTGTCCACAACATCCTCTGCTTGACCCACTTGTATGACGGTGACCATCAATTTGTGAGGCTGCTACTGTTCATAAGTTTTTCAGAACTGCTCTTACATGAGGAAGACAATCGATGTCCAAATATTCCAAATTACTTCAGTTCCTCATACATTAATGGCTATTCATCAGAACAAGCGCCTCCAACCCACATTTCATTTCAGTTTTTTATCAAGGTACATTTCACATGACAGTCGAAGCAATCACCGTTTGTGAAAGGTGAACAGCTTTCTCTACATAGTCTCACTGGTCGAATGGTTCACCCACATCCCACCCGGAAGGGAAGAAAGTATCGGCATTGGCCGTCAGCAGCTATTTCATACGCTCTGCACTGGGAGGTAATCAAGTCTGCCCCAAAGCATATCGTTAGGCCGATGATGCACCATGCCGTCGGGTGAGGTGGATGGTGCGAACAGTCCTCAAGAGACAATCAACACAAGGAGGTGGAATTTCGTTGGCTCCTCAGCCGACCATTGTTCGACCGACTGGGCGTAGACTATTCTTTCATCAGCTCTCTTCTGAAAAAACATAGGCCAACGGTTTTCCCATATCTCATCCATACTTTTCTTCAGAGCCAGTCCGAACGCGACAGGTTCGCCCCCGCAGGCTCATTACAAAAGTCACCATTCCCATAGCCAGTGATGGGCTTTCCAAAGCTCGTTACCGCCCTCCCGCGAGCCAGACGGTGACTCCAACACTGACCGGCTGAACGGATTTCCGGAACGGACCTAGCAACCCCAATGCCCCAAATAAAAACTCACAGGCTGATGCAATGGATCCGTATTGTGTTGGCCATTCTACAGAGAGAGAGAGAGAGAGATTTTCCGTTGCGTGCGCGTTGTGGTTAAGGGTATGTAAGCAGATACATTGGTCCGATGGGCCGGTTCGGCGGCAGTGCACCCGTGTCACGACTGGTATTTACGGGACTAAGATAGGACACTTTTAGACCCTGCTAAACAAAACATATTTTGGGGCACCGGTGTTTGGGGGACCGAGAAAAGCAGTGCCTTTTATGATGTAGACGACGAGACGTAGCAGCTCTCCAAGAAGGAATTGGCAGACTTCTCTCTTCCGGGTGAAATCTCTATTGAATGAGTCCCAAACCACGGGAGTCTGGCAAACAACCCCTTCCTCGAGGGAGGAGCAGAGTCAGTTCCCATGTCCTCACGGCTTTGCCCAGCTCACCTATCTGGGACTCTTTGGGGCGAACAAAATTGTAGGGTTCAATGTTTGCTACACGTTTTTCCTCTTGGTATGATGTTTGAACCTCTCTTTACACTCGCGTCTTATTCTACATCATTCTTCCTGGCCTGATTTTTGTACACATCTACTTCGACGTCTCTCTCTCTCGAATAATTGCTGATTTAATTTTTAAATAATACGTTACTTCTGACAAACTATGGTAGTCTAAAGTCTCCTATCTTAGCCGGGTATATATCATCCAGTCACTCTAACTCCATACATACCCTCAACCCTTGCGGACGTGAGCAGTCCCGACGGCTTTCGGGGAACACCTGGAGCGTTAAAGCGACTTGGCGCGTCCACAGGGCACCTTCGCCACCGTCATGGCGGCCGTCTGATCGACGGTCAGGGGCGGCAAGTCCTTGATGCCAACGGGGCGGAAAGGTCGCCGGGGCAACTCGCTTCCCGTCCGGCCGTGTAGATATGTAGAGTCAAATAAGAATGCTGTGATGGTGCCGGTCGTGCTATGATGCATTATAGATTCTCTTTTCTTATTCGGCTTCAGTATACAGCATCGGATGATGGAAGCGGCTATGACACCATCGTTTGAGAGAGAGAACGGAGGGATAAAAAATAAGAAACAGCCTAGAAGCTTTTTTTTGTTGTTGTTGCAACACAGAAGCAATAATACGTATGTAAAAAAAAAGACAAACAGGCCCGAACCTGCCACGCCCCCCAAAAGAGAGTAGCTCCAAAAGGCATGGAGGGAGGAAAAAAAGCCATCGAGGAAGGCATTTCTCCCAGTTTCGAGAGTCTGTTCCCTCACCACTGTTGTCTTCAATCAGAACAGCTGCACTTTCAACCGCCAGCGCTTTCCCTAACAAACCGAGTAAAAAATAAAGGTGATGATGTTGGTGGTACTATGCCTTATAGATTCTCTTTTTTTTCGGCCTCTGTATACAACAAACGATGATGACAGCGTCTATGGGACCATTGTTTGAGAGAGAGAACGGAGGGATAGAAATAATAAGAAACACTTTAGAAGCTCTCTAGCTTTGGATTGAATCACACAAGCAATAGAACGTAAAAAACAAACAGAGAACCAGGCCCCAACGTGCTAGAACCTGCTACGGCCCCCTACGGCTCCCCTCCTCCCCCCCTCCAAAAAAAAAAAAAAAAAAGTGGCTCCAAAAGGTATATAAGGAGCCGCTTTCTCCCAGTTTCCAGATCCTTTTTCCCCATCAGCGTTGTCCCCCATCACAACAGCTGCAGTCCAACCGACAACTCTTTACCCCGTACACCTCAATACCCTCCCACTTCTCATAAGAGCTTACCTCAACCACCCACCCTTTCTCGTCCGGGTAAATTATCTTCTTGAGCTTGAACTGCTGTCATTATTATACCTTATATTATTATTAAACTCATACATACATTGCGCTCTCCGTCCTACTCTCTTTGACTCCCAGGTCTAACGTCCCGGACCCTGCCCCTCAACCAGGAGGACCGAGTACGTCGTAGAATTCCTTCTTGCCGCTCGTCGTAGTCTTCCCCCCTGTCCCTCGTCGTAGTTCTCCCTCGTGAGGCTGCTCGTCGTAGCCACGTCTAATAGATTCACTCTTCCTCTTTCCACGTCCTTTTATTATTAGATCGAGGAGTAACACTACCAAGGTCCACCAGGTAGTGTAAGCCCGATCGTCAACTCGGCCACCCCCACCTAGGGAGTTCCCTGTCACTGAAACCAGCCAGATACGGTAAGCCATCGATGCCTAGTGCCTGTACCTGGGGTATGACTAACTTGTTTTCGTTTATCTGTAGGGCGGTGAAAGTACCAGGAACAACTCGGTAAGTCCCATCATCATAACTAGAATATTGATTCTCTACAGCATCCGATATTTTCCAAACGAAGTTTCTCGAGGTTAAGTCTCTTTTGCACCATGGGTACTACCCTAAGCTGCAAGTCACATCCCTATCTTTTGGGTGAAAAAAAGATAAAAATATAAACATATAGATCAAGTTTCTCTGGACTGTTAGACAGCCAGCCGAAGGAAAGAAATGGATCGCTAGGTACCGTTGAACTAGCCTGGGTGGCCTATATCAGTGGCCTACCCAGCGCTAACCCCCATTACGACCATCACATGGTCCCGCATCACCACCCCGCATATCCCCACCCCGTCGTCCTCCATCCTCACCCTCACCCTCACCATCACCCTCACCCTGATTATGATGTTGTGAACCCGGGAATATATGTTTTTCCCTAAGGGGTAGGCATAAGTGTCAGGGGATACCGACTTAGTTATTCACAGTCGGTCAGCTCAGGTTAGCTTGCGCTCCTGTCTATCTTCCTGTCTCCAGGAGTCCACGTGCGAGGGCTCACCATTCTACCACAGGCCATATATATCCACCTTGACCAGACGCTCGACTCATCATGGCTGCCTGGAACACTCACCACTCACGAAGATCATCCACCAACTTCTGGAGTGGTGTATTCTGTCGCGCACGAGGAGAGCTTTTCTCTTCGGTGTTCGTCCCGGGCATCGCGATGGCTGATGGCCTCATACCGACGTCCTCAGTGGCCGCCCCTCGGTCCGCAGCACGTGCTGTATGGATGTGATCGGGGCTGTGACAGGTGCTTGCTGTAGATGTCACTGCCGCGCCCCTGTCACAGCCCTGGCCATGGCCTCGATTGATTCTAATTTCTCACTGCTCGCCATCGCCATCCCAATTCTTCTTCTTCCCTCTTATCTGCTCGCTTCCTCCTCCTGATCGCGTCTCCATCGCCACCAGCCGAACAGGTCCCTCCTACCCGCACCCGCTCCTCCTCCCGCTCAGCCCCTAGAATCCCGCCGTCCTCCTTCTCCGCAATCCCAGCCGATCAGTCCGCTTCGCCATGAAACGAACCTACCAAGGCTACTCGGGGCCTGCTCAGACTAATCCTAACCGTTAGTCCCACCCTCGTTCTTTTTCTTGGCTGGCTTTCCATGTGATGGGGATTCCCGCTGATTTCTTTCCGCTGTTATCGTTGCTTCTTGTAGTGCCAGGTTCGTAGTGCATCCAGACTTCTTGGCTCGTTTATCTTGCAAGCCAAATACCTACCGCTGGATCTTGCTTACTGATATCACTTTTTCGCAACTCATTAGCCCCTCCTACGATGCCCTATCCCCCTCTACCCTCGGGCCAGCCGCCGCCTCAACCCAGTGGCAGCCCCTCTCAACCCCCTAACTCCCAATACCAACAACCACAACCCCCCGCTAATTCTGTGGCCCAAGCGGCGTCGCAGCCATATCCCTACAGCGCCCAGTATACCCCTGCTGCCGGTAGTTCGTATGTTCAGTACCCGGCCTATCCTCACCCCCAACCTGCTTCAGGTGCCTATCCAGGTACCGCTTTCAACCAATTGGGTACTCAGCAACAACCCGCCCAGCAGCAACAGCAGGCTCCACAACACCCTGCCTATGCTAACTACGGCTATGGTACTCCGGCTGGGCCTCAACAACCACCAAAAGTCAGTCTTCAGATAATTTCTCAAACCATGCCATCTCACCTAACCTATTGATTGTTTGTTTCTTCTTCTGCTCGCATCACAGGCCGCCCAGCCTTATCCGAGCTACCCGCCTCCCGGCAATAATACGCTTCCGCCCAACCCCGTAGGTTATTTCTCCGTCTTTAGTCAGAAAGCTCGCCAAACTGTCGTTTCTGAAACTGACAAATTCAACCACCATCTATCCACACAAAGCATGCGAGTATTCCTCCAAATCCCTTCGCGGGGTACCCCGCTGGCCAAGTAAATGCCCCTCATCAAAACCCCCCTGGAAACGCCCCCGGCCAGCCTCCGTTTAAGAGGCCTCGTTATGAGAACAACGGTGGCGCCGGATACGGTTCTTCGGCTCAACCGCCGTCCAATCCCAACTCGCATAATCATAAGATGAACCAGGCACCTTCAGGAACCATGCGAATGGGTGCCAGTACCAATAACAACCGAGGCGGCTTCTCCGGCAATAGACCTCCACGCTCAACCGGCGCTCCCTTTGGAAATAACTCGCCCATTCGATTAAACAGCTCTGGTCCTCATTATGACCCAAGTCAACAAAATCACGCCCAACCAATGGGCCAAAACCTCCCACCTTATCATCAGCCGCCTCAAGGGCCGAACAACCCCTCGTATCCGACCCCAAACTTTGCGGATACGACCTATTCGCCATTTCCTGCTAGCACAGGTTACCCTCCTGCCAACGGAGACCACTCCAACACTACCATCGGCGGACCTCCGCGTATGAACCACTTCCCCTCGGACTTCTCCGGGGGCGCCAACTTCGGTGCTGGTCCCGAATCCTCAAACGACCCGTTCAGAGCCCCTGGTAGCAACCATTCTGGAAACCCCCATCGACCTACCCGAGGCGGGTTCCGGGGCGCATCCGTGCCTGGTGGCCGCTCTTCTAGAGATCGCGAGATGGGCCCTCCCGACGCTATGACTTCCCGACCCACGAGAGGATTCGGCAATAATATCTTTTCTTTCAACAAGTCTGACCGACAGGGGCCTGGTGGCCGTGGTCGCAACACCAATGGCCATTCGACCAACCGCAGCGAGGACCACACTCCCAATTACAGTGGCACGGGCGGCGGTGGTTCCCGTTATGGTGATCGGTCTAGTGGACCGTCCAACCGTGGATCACGCAGCATTTCCAACTTACCCACCCTCGCATTTCACAGAGGCGGTATCGAGCGAAGAGGCGGTGGAGTGGGGAGTAGTCGTGGTATGGGCGACCGATCCTCGGCGGCCCGACTTGGCCGCAGAACCAATGGCCGGGACCTCAAGTTCGAAGATCGCAAGACTCTCCACCGCATGGGCAGAGGTGGAGCCCCGGGCTCCAACTCCGGTGGTGACCGCGGGGACCGCGCCAAGTTGAATGGAGGTGTTGTAGGCGTTCGGGTTAAGAACGGCTGGGGTGCTCAATTCAAGGAATTTAACGATCGCGAGAAGGACCGCGAGAAAGTCGACGAGAGTGCGTTCCTTTCCCTTCTCTCTTACCCTCCCATGTTCCGATCGTATCACATCTCAATTAATGTTTTCTATCTTTCACCATCACAGATGCACCTAGGCGGACCTTGACGGATTTCCGCATCGTAGCGTTGCGCGTTCCGGATATTGATTGGGATTGGGTCGCCGAGAGCGCCGAGCCGACTGTTGAATTCGACTCCAGTGCTATTGCGGCGAACATCGAAGAGTCACAGATTAAGTCCAACTCTTCCCCCGCCCCCAAACTCCCCGCGTCGGCTACCAAGCAAGATGCCGATGTCGCTTCGGGTGAAAACGGTAAGATCCCACCACCCACTAAGGCTGACGCTCCCCTCGCCGGCGAGGAAGCCAAATCAGTTGGCACTATCGAAATGGCCAAAAAGATATACGACGACGCCGCTTCTGCCGTTACAGGTCTTGACTTGGCTATTGATGACGCCAATAGTGATAACGAGGAGCAGGCTTTAGAAAGAGAGGTCAACGACCAGCTCTTACCCAAGAGTCGCAAGACCACTCCCAAGCCCCATGGCACTGACTCCATCCCCCTAACCGCCGAGCAGCCCAAAGCTCCGGGCTCTCCCCCCCATCCCGAAGCCTCTACCAATCATAGTAGCAAAGGCGAAGACCTCCCGCGGGCCACCAGTGAAGATGGAGAGTCACTTACCATCATCACCCACGCCCCTGCATCATTAAATGTTACTCCCGCCCTTGCACCCCAATCCTCCGATCGGCTCGCTCTCACGAAGCCATCTCTTCCAGACGCGCGGGAAAACAGCCGACTCCGACTTTACTTCTCATCGCCTGCTATCGAAGCGACAGCTGGCCCGAGTTTGTCTGTCAAACCCCTCCTAGGCTTCGGTGCTGGTAAACGCAAGCTGTCCGTCTCGGGCACCTCTGCCGTCAGCGGCGACGCTCGGCTTGGCGGCGTTGCTCTTGGCACTTCAACGATCAGCGTTGACAAAAAGGATACCCCCGCACCCGAATCGTCTAAAGTTGTCGCCAATCCCACTCCCGACATCGTTGAAATCCCTAACCCCGTAGTCACGGAGCCTAGCAGGGCAACTGACGCCCCTGCAGAAGATGCCAAATCCGGTAAGTTTCGAGTTTCATCACAGCTTTCCAAGTTGCCATACACATCTAATATTTTACTCCTCATCTGAATCAAGTCGCAGCGGTGTCCGACCCAGTGGCGCAGCCCTCTTCAGAGAAGCCCCTGGGGGAGGAGTCGAAAGTGTGTGAAGCAATCGAGGAGGATCCGGACGCGGAATGCGAGGATGAAGAGGACGAGAACGAGGACTACGAGAATCCTCCGATCCCCGAGCCTAAAGCCGATCGCTTGTCGATTTCCTACGCTCGTAACACTCGTCGATTAGTCATCGATGCTGACGTCGTAGAAGAGATCAAAGTCTACCGAGCCGCTCACAAAATCGAAGTCTTGGTTAAGTTAATGCCGGCTATTATTCAAGGAGGAAAGTTCGATGGTGCCGTCGATGTGTATCGCATCTGCAAAGGTGTTGTTGTGAGTATTGTTACTCTTATGATTTCTCTAAGCCTCTTTTAACCATCCTAATCCCTCCTCTTTCTCTCCTTCAGGTGGAGGCCTACGATCCAGAACTCAAGGACTACGTCGTCTTGGATCGTCCTACACTAGAAGCTTCCTGGTTGGCCAAAGAGCAGGAGGATGACGACAAGGCGAAAGCCCACGACGAAGCCCCACCAACCGAAGATGGAAATGAACGTGTGGTTCATGATCCTCTGCTACCTCCTCTCCACAGGCTTTACTTTTCCAAGGGTGAGCCGACCCCAGATGAGTCCCAAGAGGCTCAGCAAGCTCGTGGGGCAGAAGTCAAACCAACTCAAGTCTTCAAAAAGGACACTATTCTAATCGTCGCCGACATCGATACGGCGAACCCGCTCACGGAAGCAAAGTGGGTACGCACCGGAGATGTCGACAGTTGGATAAGTCAGATGACGGGAGTCATCTTCAAACCCGAAGAAACGGGTGATTGTGGTTGGCGCCGTAAGATTACCGTTGTTGATCCTGAACCGGTAAGTGTACCTTTCCAAAACGAGAACTATTGCCATCTCAGATCGACTGATGACTGCTACTTGGCCTACCCTGCTCGATCAGGCACCTACGATCCAACATTTATTGGACACGTGGCTCACCACCTCGAATGTGGGTACCATCGACAGCCGTCAACGATTTATCGACCAACACGTGATCAAAAATGTCGACGTGATTATCGAGATCCTCCTGCGGGTCATTCGAAACGGTGGTAATAATCCCTCGACCCATCATATTAACCCCATGCCGCTCATCGTTCAGCAAGCGGCCACTCTGCATGCTCCATACCCGGAGCAGCAGACTCAGGTTTCCTTGGCTGTCTTAGGTCTTTACCGACTGTCCGTCGATACGGCCCTTGAGGCTGGGAAGCCCGTCCGACCGGTCATCCGCAAGGCGACGGACATCGTCAGGAGCCTCCCCTACCGATTGGCTTTCAGCGCTCTAGACGGAATTTACAAGGACGAACACCCTTAATAATCCCCATCTTATTATCATATATACTCATCTAATATACGTCTGGTCACGTGAAGTGCTCTCCTGCTGGCTCTCCGGCTAAACCCCATTTTCTCAATTCAAGAGGACTCTACATATATATATGGCTGCTGGTGCATAACTATTTTTTCATGCGCGCCCAGCGGATGGGTTCCCAATGCCCATCCTTCTTTTTTCCCTTGTTGTGTTCTGAGACAAGCGAGATTGCTTGGTTGGCACTCTGAATAATCGTTTCCGATCGACTTTGATCTTGTATTCAGTGTGCTGTTTCTCGAACTTGCAAGATAAATTTCTTCCCTCTCATAAATTTTTAAGTTCCATAAAAATCCTTCCGACTTCCACAGTCACAAAAAAATATTCCCAGACCGTTTCTTTCCGCCGTCCGACTTCCCTCACACCGAGGCCCTTTCTTCATGTTTTTTCCCCCTCCTGCTCTGAGTCAAAATAAAACGTCGACAATTCTTTGTTTCCTTGTTTGTGCCCTCTTGATATGTCATCGTTGCGTCCCATTTGCATTTTCTTGTAGGAGCCGATACTCTCGTAGGATCGATCATCATGATGTGTTGGGTGCTATCAGTCTTGTCGTTTAACAAAAAAAAAGTCATCTAAAGACCAAATCCTCGTTTCGTCCAGCTTTAGTTAGCTCATCCAGTGCTGTTCTTCATTCCATATTTTATATAATAATCGTTCCAGTGTTTGTATCTACATACTACCATCCCCCGTCGCCCAAAAAAACCTATAGCTTTCTTGTCTAGTGTCGTCGCGTGTCTTGTTTGTTCTTCCATCGTTGCATTGCCCATGAACACACGCTTCGGCGTCCATTACCCTAGCAAAAAAACTGTTTAAAAACCCATACCCCTGAGGCCCGAGGCCTTCACCCCATCCAGTTTGGGACAACGTTGAGTCATTAGTTCTGCTTAGTCTGACTTGCAAGTCCGTGAGTGCTTCAGATCTTGGTGTGTATGTGTGCGTTCTCCCTCTCAATTCTTTCCAGCACGCTCATTTCCTCGTTGGCTAAGTCATTGTACCTTCATGCGTTTGTTCGACCTTCTTCATCCCCGCTCATTTTAATCCTGTTCACCCAGTGTTGTGTCCAAGTTTTTTTCCCCTCATTCAACTACAAGGACATGGATTTGTTGTGCATGATTTTG
The DNA here is from genome assembly GCA_002873125.1 of Puccinia coronata f. sp. avenae. NCBI lineage: Eukaryota > Fungi > Basidiomycota > Pucciniomycetes > Pucciniales > Pucciniaceae > Puccinia > Puccinia coronata. The sequence goes on along the minus strand of PGCI01000411.1, from coordinate 33,068 downwards.
GAGAAGTACTAGAAAGGTTTTGCTCATCTAATCCCTTCTTTGTAGAAGGAATCGTATACGTACCTATAAGATCGATCGCAATCAATCAACCAGAAAAATAACATCGCTTGATCCTGTTGAATTCCTCATGCTTTCGTACTTACTGCGTTTCTCCTGAAGTGTCGATATAATGTATCATGCGAGTGTTAATCACTGATGAAAGCACTTTCTCGAACCCCTAGATAGCAGTCGGCTTCATTCCGAGTCGGATCATGAGGGATCACGGCGAGTGATTCGTAAGAAGGAAGGCTTGCTTCGATTGGTACACACACACGGTACTCGTCGCCATACGCTCCCAGCTCCGTTTCCAATGACTTCAGTGCCCTTGGTTCAAAACAAGCCATATTGAACACGTTCAGTCTTGTGTGTCTTTTGGCTTCTCTCTCTGTCCAATCAGATGAATATGTCGTTTGGCTTCTTTTTCCCCAATCAGATGAATGACAAGAACAAACCCTGTCCTGTCGTAGTTACGAAGCAATCTAGCCTGTGTGCCCATCTCCAAGGCCCTGGGTCCCGAAACCAAGTAGGCCAAAGTCTGGCTGTTGAGCACCCTAAGGTGACTTGGTCGTTCAACTGAGCTGTCGCTACTCCGATGGTTTGCTGGTAGTAAGGGTTTATTCTGACCGCTCCAGTTGGGCAACGATGTAGGAGGGGACCAGGAGTTCATGCCAACGAGGCTTTCGATGCCTCTTGCGTTCTGGTAGGGTCTGCCAGACCAGTGTCGCGAGACTCCTCTTGCACAGGCGAGCTCTATCAAGGAGGATGCGAGGTGCTTGAGAATGGGTATTTAATCAGGAGCGTCTCCCCCCTCCTACTTCTCCCTCATCCTACAATTCCAAGTTACCAAGTGTACATACATCCATCCCATTTCCATAGAGCTTCATTTCACCAGGAACCGGCCTTCCATCACTGTTCATACATCTGTTTCTTTAGAACGAGTTGTTACTGCTAGAGATTATCAACAAAACATCACCAGCCCACTAGAACTTACCTCCTACTCCCCATAATTACCATGCAGATTCAAGCCTTGTTATTCTTTGTCCTTTCGGCCACAGTGCTTAGTCGTAGTGTTACTCCTCAGTCCTCGCTCAACACCAGAGCGGTTGGGATCAACTCTCATTCTGTGCGCTATGCGAGCAGATCCATCATGGTGAGTTCTCCGGCCTGCCTTCATGAACACAATCCAATTAGCAAAATTTTGACCCCTCGTCCTCCTTTCCCAGAAACGCGCCGAAACCGACGTGAACGCGAAACCAGCTGGTGATGTGAATGGGGGTGACACGTCGAAGAAGGCCGATGACAAGAAGGGAGACGACGGCAAGAAGAAAGAGGACGACAAGAAGAAGGGTGACGACAAGAAGAAAGATGAAGAGAAAAAGAAAAACGAAGACAAAACTAACAAAGAAGCAGGCGACAAGAAGGATGACAAGAAGGACGACAAGAAGGATGACATCAAGGATCTCAAAGATGGTGGAGACAAGGCGTCTGACTCGAAAGGTCAAGCCGGCGGCGACAAAATCCCCGATACCCAAGAAGGAATTCAAACCAAAATAGACGCCGAGAGGAAGAAGCTCGACACATTGAACCAAAAAGTGAAGACTAAAGAGGCCAGAATTGCCGAACTGGAGGAGAGGGTAAGCACATCGTGATATTCAAGCAATCTCAAATTCATTCATCTGACTTGTTCTCCCCCGTATATGTTCTGTGAATAATCAGCTCCAACGAGTTACTGGTGGTGGAAGCTCCAAGGAACCCGCCAAAACCGACGTGCCCGGAACCATCGGCTCGGACTCTGGCAAAAAAGCCGGTTCCGACACCACCAAAGCTGCCGATACAGTGACCGCTGACCCCAACACCACCGCTACCGAGCCGACTCCGGTTGTTCCTGGAAAAGCGGACGACAAGGCCAAGGACGGCCAAGGAGCCTCCCCACCTCCCTCAAAAGCGGCCGGTGATGGCTCTACCCCACCTCCCTCTAAAGCAGCCGGTGATGGCTCTACCCCACCTCCCTCTAAAGCAGCCGGTGATGGCTCTACCCCACCTCCCTCTAAAGCAGCCGGCGACGGTTCTAACCACGAGCAGAAAGCAGACGACAACAATTCTAAGGAAGCCGGCAAACAAACCGAGGAAGACTCCACCTGCGCACCCGAGACACCAGGCGACCAGAAGACGGAAACCCTACAAGCGGCCGATCCAGCTCCCGGCGGAAAGGCAGCTGACCCCGCTCCCGGCGGAAAGGCAGCTGATCCAGCTCCCGGCGGCAAGTAAGCGCCCCAAACGCTCCCAAGGTTGCAGCTTTTGCACGGATTTCTACTTCAACCCATCATCAGTCATGAATTTTCTTCTTCCCGCTGCCTCATGGGAAAGCTTGCTATGCCCAAAACTTGTAATCCATGTTGTTGTGTCACTTTTCACTCAGAATTCTATGTAACCTTCATAGTATTACAGGACATTGTACATACACAAGATACCCATCAAGTAAAATGTTTTCAACACCCAATCCGTGTCCTTCTTGTCCGAACTCTGGGCAGCATCTACCTTGCCCAACTGCTTCTAATAATTGAAAACCCATCAAGTGAAGCTCATTTTGCGTGAATTTGCTTCGCCCCATCTGGGAGGCTGAGTATGGTGAATTTCTGGTCATTTCGTCCCACTTCTCGCCGGAGTTTGGCAGCGCCCGTCACTTCAAGCTACGGCGTTTGGCCAGTCATTTCGAGATGACTTCATAGTTCTTCGTGAGTATGAAGCTATCGCTGCAGAGTATTAATTTTAAGTTAGATGTGAAAGGGCTCCCAAGAGAACCTTGTGGATAACACGCACGCAGCCTGCAATTGTTCACGGATCACTGAGCACAACATTTCACCTCACTGAAATCCGAGTGACACCGATGCTGGATTTCTAACCGCAAGAAATTTAGGGATCGGTGCACAGGAATCTCACAGTCTTTGAGGCTTCTTGGTCCCTGCGGCGCCCGAGTAGGAGAACATGTTATTTATTTTTCTCATCAAATCATTTCTCTATAATACGGAAACAGATACAGAGTGAGAGAAATTGGTAACAATCTGGAATGAAAGGTGGGTGGAAGGAGTGAATCAAGCTATTGACATGAAATGGTTTTTCTCTTCTCTAGCTTGGTAGTCCATTGTGCCAATGGGATAAGACGACTCCCGCATTAACCAAGTAGGTTGAGACAATTCTTCGCGGAGGATTTTTTTTAATTTTTCGAGTGCGAAGAACATGGCTTTCGATAGCCGTTTTTCTTCCTAGGGATACATAGGCAATTCGAATCCAATGGATTTCTGTCACACACGCGAGAGAAAAAGGAGTGAAAGAAAGAATGTAGGATGAAAGAATAGGCCACTTCTTGGTTGACAAGTCGGATCTCATGAAGAATTGTGGCCGGAGTAACAATCTAATTGGGTCAAAGAATGTCTCGATCGTCAAACCTTTGGAGACTGATCATAACCTGTTTTGTTTATTGATTTTTGAAAGGAGAGTAACGTTTTTTATTCAGCTGTCAGTGAAGTTGGAGGAGAATGAGCATTGCTTGACTTACGCCTTCGAACTTGTACTTGAGGTACTTTTCATACAAGAAAGCTCCCCCCATGGTGAGATCGTCGTCTGATAAGCATCTACCAGCAATTTTTCCGGCCTGCGCACCTAGCTCCGCCCAGTTGTACTGATCAAGCGGACAAATGATCAACGGTCAGTTAGCTTCAATCTTGGGTCGAGTTTGTCAATATTAGGAGATATACCTGGAGGGTGTAACTGGATTCTTCCGGGTTTTGGCTGGTGAGATTGAAGGTTAGTGGAATGGGAAGCTCCAAATGCTGACGGGAAAAAAACCTACAACACAGTGGCGCAAGTTCCGTAGGAAACAAAAACCCATGTTCCTGCGAGGAGATTGTTGTCATTATTTTTTTGTTTTCTCAGGGGGAATCAGAAAGTGACAAAAGTACCTGGTGAGGCCTCCAGACTGCCGGTGGAGTTGTAGAGTTGTGCCTGAATCACCTTCTCGCAGTCCTCCTGAAAGGTAGCGCGAACGGATGAGCTATGTCTCCTGATATGAAAATGGGCTTCAAGTAAGGGACTTACAAGAGCAGGTCGTTGAAAAGTACCGGGGTAGCAAGTGGAGTTCGTATATTTTGCAGGTGTCAAGTCGATCGGCATCGTGGATAAAGGGGAATCGCCATGCGAATCTTGAGAACTGCTGTTCGATTGGCCGCCATGACCATTTGGCTCAGAGGCCACAAGTGCTCTTTTGATCAAGCCAGCATGAGATCCAGAGTGGCTACCTGTTGATGTGCAAAAATCAACTCTTGCGTCGCCCATGAGGAAGGTGTGAGTGCTGCGAAACTGGGGTGAGGGATCCCGAACAGCTAGAGAAATAATCTCCCTAGAAAGGAACAGACACAGGACGATACGAGCCAACATGGTATATGATTGGTTCTGAGGTTGAATGAGTGTGCAGTGGCCGATAGCTTTAATGATAGGTATTGGTTCTGTGTAGATGACGGTAGTATCGGGTTGCAACAGGGGGCGGCAAGTGGACTTTAAGTAGCCACTTGAGCGGAAGGTGGGAATCGATTGAGCCCACACGTTTCAGCCACCCATCGGTCAGGATTAACCTACGAATCAAGGTGAAACGAGACACGATGATCTCCGCAAAACAAGATCTGTAACATTGCTCTGATTGCATTGTGCAGAGTTATGTACTTGCGCTGAGGAGATGTAAGGGTAGCTGTATTAACTGCGATGGCTGCATAGCCCGGTGCCAGCAATAGACGCACCAGCGGTTTCGAACACTGCTTTGGCGTTTTGGAGATTCCGTTTTATCTGCTGTACCTGAGGATGCGCGCCGGTTTTCCTACATATTCCAGGGTTCACTCCTGCGAACCGACCAGACAAGGGTTGTATTTTGAGACCACGTCCAGATGTGCTCCAGATAGCTCACAAACAATCTTGAGTTCCAAAGCCAGGTCAAGGTGTGGTTTTCTGCTGTTTCCTGTTGTCAAACAGATTGCTGAGATCATCTAGCATCTACCACCGGCGGAGTCGTCAGTTTTGAAACCTATGCTGCGGCGGGCGGTGAGGTCCCCGAAGCATCAATACAGCCAGGTCAAATATGGGAACTTGAGCTTCCCAGCCAACTTCCCTCCTACACATCAAGGTACCACCACAGCAAGAGGAAACCCTGGGTGGGATTTGGGATGCACAGGATCATAGATTTCACTCTTGAGGTGAACCAACCATGTCCACTATGGCCTTTCTGATTCTGGTTCACCTTGGCATTTTCTGGGTTGCAACATGGCTGGTCTTGAAATTTGGCTGAGTCGTCAGTTTTGAAACCTATGCTGCGGCGGGTGGTGAGGTCCCTGCAGCATCAATACAGCCAGGTCAAATATGGGAACTTGAGCTTCCGGCCAGCCAACTTCCCTCCTACACATCAAGGTACCACCACAGCAAGAGAAAACCCTGGGTGGGATTTGGGATGCACAGGATCATAGATTTCACTCTTGAGGTGAACCAACCAGGTCCACTATGGCCTTTCTGATTCTGGTTCACCTTGGCGTTTTCTGGGTTGCAACATGGCTGGTCTTGAAATTTGGCTTCAAATTTTGGGCCAACCACATTCATGCTGCAGCATTTCTATCAATTGTAGGCAAGAATGAGATGCAATTGAAGTGTGCAGCACCTTTCTAGAAGTCCTAAATTTTTCCTGCAGGTGCTAAAAATTCTAATCACATTCTTCATTGAAAATTTGAACCACCAGGACCAATCAATGATTACAAGTTATAGCTCAGAGTACAAGGGCCCTTTGTACTTTGATATGTCACTTATAAGCATGTGATCATTGATTTGTTGTGGTGCTAACCCTCCCATGGATCAACCAATCCCAGCATGAAGCCCCATTTCACAATCAGTTCACAAGGGAGAACCTTCACAATGCACATCAGATCAGGCATTTTTTTTCATTCAGAATTTGAATTGATATTCTAGAAGGTTGGTTTGTTGAGTGTTTTGAAAAAAAAATCTGTTTTTCAATTTTCTTAGTTGATTTTTAATCCAGGAGGGGTTAGAGCAAGGAAATGAAAGCCTGCACTAATTCTAAGGTGGCATCGTCAAAATTTGACATCAGCCACTAATCCTGTATACTTGTAGTTAATAATCATATGTTTGGAATAAATAATCCAACTATTTCAGTTCCCAAGATCAATTCTCAAGAGATAAACCAATCAAATTTTGGGGAATAGTTTACTCAGTAATGGCAATCTTGAAATGTACTGTTCTGGCCCTGAAAGTTGAACCTTGTCCAAAAAAAGGAAAAAAACCCTCAACTTTTTTTGATTTCAGAAACACTACTGTATAGATACAGCATACAGGCCACTGGGAAACCTTCAAATAATCAAGCGTTAAACTTTTCTTATTTCAGTAAATGTTCTGCAAGGCAGATCATCAGAAGGCAGTGAATAAACCTAGGGCTTCAAGTTCCACAAAAAATATTTTCAAATCCTAAATGGAGAAAAAAAAAGGGAAAATTGACTAATCAGATGAAGAGGATGGGCTGTTTTTGATCATCCCAATTGCCAATGATCATAATGGGAAATTGTAATGACAGGCATAATGTTGCAATTGAGGTTCAAAACCTCAATTGTGAGACATTACACCTGTACATTTTCTTTACTCCATACCAAAATTTTCAATTTGGCTGGAGAGAATATCAGATTGTGATATTCCAGCATGAAATTAACCACACTTGGCCATCTGCAAATATCATGTCCCAAGGCTAAGCCCACCTCCCCCCCCCCCCCAAAAAAAAATAAAATAAAATGCAGCATTTATTTCATTACTCTCCTGGCTTCCAAATCAAGCCAATCTGTTTCATTAATTGGTGCCATGGACATGGTCCTTTGATTTCTATCCCTCAATCCCTACCCACTTCAAGCATTAACCAGCTGAAACAGTTGTTTGAGCAGTGCTTGCTACACTGTGTTTGACCATTGATTGGGCAGGCCTGATCCAACCAGCAAAACCGGCAAAGGACCAGCCAGCCAAGGCCTGTCCAATCCAATCCCAATAATTGTTAGAAATCACACAGGCAACTCTGAAGCAGTCCTGGTGGTGGCAGGTAAGCTACTGTCATGTGCAGCTACGGTCTCAAAAGTTTGATATTGCATGAGCTACTAACCTGAACAAGTCCTGGTGGCGGAGGGTCAGCTACTGTTGCTTCTGCTTACAGTCTCCCAAATTGGTTGAGGAAAGGAAGCCGTAGCCATGTGCCCCATTAGATAAGGAAAATAACTACTGCGGCACATAGCTAGATAAAACATTGATTCTGTCACAAGATCAGGTCTCCAGCTTTCACAAACATGTATCAAAATCCTCTAACAAAAATTACCAGTTGAGCATTCCTGCTTGAACAGTACTCACTGGTCAGATCAGGGCCTGGCTGCTCTGACTGGTGAGTACTGGTCAAGCAGGAATCAATGCTGCAACCAATACAGTACACAATTTGTATCACAAGGATTTGTATCAACAAAAATGGCTAAAAACCATATTTACTGGTAGAGGAGCCCAAGGGAATCACATTGGCCATAAAAGAATTTTCTCAAGGCACTGATACGTGAAAAGATACACACCAATACATTGCAAATACCATATTGGTTGCAGCATTGCAGGAATGCTCAACTGTTGGTGAACGGTTGGAGAGAACCTGCCAGGCAGCAATGGGAGCTGCCTGTCTGAACAGCTGGCAGGTTGTTTGATTGGACCTGATCACCTGTTCAATTACTGGTCAAGGCTCTCAACCCTCCGTGATTGGCTGGTTAATGCTGGTGGTGAACTTAAATATTGAGTAAACCTCTTGCACTCCATTCTATTTGAAACCCCACCTAGAGGGCTCTCAACTGCTTCAATAGAGGTACATGCTCATCTGTTTCCAGGCCACCCATCAGGAAGAACTTGTTCTTAGTCCATTGTTTTGGAGTGCATAATTTGTGCACTCCAAAAAAAAAAAAATGGTGTGCATAATGTGCGCTCCAAAAGATAAGGAAATTTGGAGTGGAAAATTGTCTACTCCAAAAAAAATTACAGTGGACAACTTTGCACTCCAAAAAAAATTGCAGTGCACACTTTTCCACTCCAAATTGTAGTGCATGAAATAGAAGATTTGGAGTGTGTTGAGCTTCACCCTTTGTTCAAGACAAAAATTTAGGAGTGCACTTGGACTCCACTTCCCAAAAGAATTGGAGTGCACACCATTCATTCCACCCCAAAAAATGGCCAAACTTTGGAGTGGACAAGTACTGTCTACTCCAAAAAACAAAATGGACTGGAGTGAGGAGTTGTTCACTCCAATTTGTTTTTGGAGTGAACACTTGCCCACTCCAAAATGTTGGAGTGCATGTAGTCAATGTTTGGAGTGCATTTAGCTTGACCCTTTCTATAATCAGAGAGGAAGAAAAGATAGAATTTGTTACAAGGTTCTCTTGCACTAGCTTTGTTGTGTTAGGTGTGAGCCTTGATTGCACCTCACACCCTTCAGCGGTACTTGTGGGCCTTGTGTGACATGCCTCTTAAGCGAAACAATGAAGCCTAGCAAAAGATTCAGGCATTCTTTATACTCCCCCCCAAAAAAAGCAAGAATCTCTCTGGAATGACCGGGTGTGATAGGGTGTGATCCAGGGAGAGGATGTTCTTTCATCCACCAGAACTCTTTTCTGCCGTCTGGGCATGCACTCAACTGTGAAGCATAAGTCCCTCTCTGCCCAAGGAAGACACCTGACTTAATCAAGTCCCTCCCACCGGGGGGACTTGATTAAGTTAGGGAAGACACCCCTTCTAGGGAAAAGAAGCCTCCATATCCACCATTTATGTTAGAGTGCAGGATGTTTGTGTTAAGCTTGCATCTTGCTTATGAAGGCCCATACCATGTGTTCCTTACCAAGTAAGGACTCTGTGATGGCCAACTTCCCTGCCGACATAGAACAAGAACATTCCTGATACTTTAGTATTGCACATGGCTCTTTCCACCCTTGTTTGATCCTAGACACCAAGCTTACACATGCGCAATCAGCTTTGTATCAAGAAGTGTTGATGCCAGTGACAATTGATGATCCAAGTGGTTTCCACCAGTAAGTTGTATTGCAGGGACAGATGGTACGGGGTGTTGTGATGATTGAGATCGGGGGGATAAAAAGAATAATTGCAGATGATGGATAAATACGAACACAAACCACTGATGACAAAATAAGAGAGCTGGAAGATGTGAATCCGAGAGAGAGAGAGACAGAGAGCGAGAAAACAGGAGACCAGAAAAGGAGAGGGGAAACCGAAACATAATCGAAGCGTGACATAAGGAGGGAGAGAAGGGAAGGAAAAACAAACAAAAAACTTGACTAGGACCAGATGATAGTTTGAGTGAGGAATACCGGAAAAAAAAAACTGAGGCAGGGAGGGCCTCGTCGGACGGACACATACTATATGGTGGGATGCAGGCCGGCTAAATGGCCAACGTCGGCTATGACATGAATTCTCGACAACAAACGGGAATGCGAAGAGACGAGAAGTCGTGTGTTAACAGAACAACAGGGTATCAAATAACGGGGTGGATTAATCATGAGCTAGGAGGGTTGATGACAAGTGCATGAGGACGGGACAATAGGCTATCTCATGCGGCGGCCGCAATGACGGGCGAAGGATCAGCTGCAGACTGAGTAGGCTCAGGGGTGGTGGTGTCCGCAGGGATTTGCGGTGCAGCGTCTGGGACAGGCGTAGACTGGGTCCATAGTCAAAATCACAAAATCAGCCAAGGCCAGATCTGAAAGACGGGGCGAGATGGAAAAAATCTCACCTCAGCAGGGGCTGCTGTTGCTTCGGCCGTTTCAGCCTCCTCCTGAGTGGGCTCCGGCTTGGCCGGGGAGTCCTTCTTCTTTTCAACACCGAAAAGTCGCCCACTGAACCGACGAGCCAGCTTGGCCAAGTCCTGGGAGAGAAACCGGGTCAACACACGCAGCAAAGAATGTTACGAGGAAGGGGAATGTACATACTTTAGGGGTCTTCTCCTTCTTAGAGAAAACCTTAGGTTCCTCCGGTGCTTCAGGATTGGCGGGGGTCTCAGCAGCGACCGGCTCGGCAACTTCCGCAGCGGGAGTTTGAGGAGAGACCGCGGCAGGTTCCTGTTGGGAAGAGTAGATCATCAGGACCATAGACCCGAGAGAGAAAGAGGGGAGAGCGTACCTGTGACGGTTGTGCATCCGCGCTCACCTCAGCGGGAGGAACTTCGGTCTTGGCCTCCTCGCCAGCTTCTTCCTTGGGAGCGTCCGGTTTCTTGAATTTCGGGCTCATGGGCTTCAGAACAAAAGCTTGAATCTTGTCAAAGAGGTTAGCACGCTCCTTGCGAGGAGTAGTGGCATCCTTCGGGGCCTCGGCAGGTGTTTCTGAGGCAGCATTGGTTTGTGGTGCCTCCGCGGCCACCTCAGGCTGAGCGACGGGGGCTTCAGCGGCTCTGTGAAGACGGCGGGACGGATAGACATGTTAGTCAAAAGTACGACCATGGGATAAACAAGCAGGAGACGTATGCTAACGGAGGTGCAGTTTCAGGGGAAGCCGCTTCGGTGACCTCGGCTTCAGGCTTCTTATCAGTGGCTGGCTTGTCGTGAGGTTGAGGCTAATAAAAAAAAACAGAATGGATGGAGAAATGAGCAGAGCAGAAGAATGGCAACTTGGGAGAGAAGAAAAACAATACCGACTTTGAGGATCTTATTCAGAAGGTCGGAGAATGGCTTGCGCGCTGGCTTCTTCTCCTTCTTCTCCTCCACTTTAGCAGCTTCAGCCGGCTTTGACTCGTCGGCAGGTTTGGATTCCTCAGTGGGCTTGGACTCGTCGGCGGGGGTGGGTTCAGCGGCCTTTGACTATGCAACCCGCGAGGTTGTGTGAGTACATAGGATAGAGTGCGGCCCACAAACTGGTAGTAGTAGAATGTGCGAAAGGGACTAACGGCTGGTGCAGCTACCTCCTTGGCCGGGGCGGCATCCGCGGCAGGCTGGTCCACGGCGGGGGCAGGAGTTTCAGGTGCCTAGGGATTGAGATTGTGTCATTGGGGGATTGAACGAATGGGAAGCAAGAAGGAACGAGCACGCGACTAACCTGCTCGGCAGTTGTGGAGGCTTGTGGCTCAGCAGCCGCCTGTGTTGGTTCGGTGGGGGCGGGGGGAGCATCAGCAGGCTCGGAGTGGGCAGGGGCAGTGGCTTCAGGGGTGGACATGGTGTCGGATGGGGATGCAGGTATAGCAGAACTGAGTACACGAGGTGGAAAGGAGAGTCAGAGACACTAGAGGCAGAGGCAGAGGCAGAGGAAGGAATACAATCTGGGAAGTCACTTCGGTCGTTCGAGGCAGATTCTCAGCGGAGTGAACGGCACACTGGCTGGTGTGGAGGGTCCTGTTGACCGCTGACATAATCAGCCAGCAGGCTTACGTAACGCAGTATGCAAGAGCGAAGAATTTAAAAAACAAAACAGCCAAATAAATAAATATTTAAATACATCTGAACAGGTCTCAGTGACGAGGGGGCTGTCATCCACTGATGGGCGGCGGCGTTTTGAAATGAATCGCACTGAACAGCGTCAGAAGACCAACACCCATGCTCTCCATCAGTGGGTATCCGGAGTGACAGCGGAGCCACCATTGTCAGAGCTCAGAGCCAAGAACGGTTCAAATGGTGGGATCCCGTACTGAACAGGTGATCGCCAGACCAAGCCAATCCCCCTCTCCTGGCCTAACGAGCTTCGGCAATCGTTGCGGGGACACGATCGAGCACTTCAGATGTGGCGGTGGAGCAACAGAACAATCTTGCACACGTGAACGGCGCATCTTGTGTACACTAGCACCCATCAGACGCGGTGGCGCCATCTGTTTGCAAGAAATGGCAATATGTACTGATGTTGCCTACAGTCAACTCCAGATGCGTGTCAGGTGGAGAGCGTCTTATCATCAAGGATGCTCAGGGGTGGCAAAGAAACAATATTCAACTAGATTTACAAGGGGGTTCCTGTTGCACACAAGATATCGAGCTTATATCCAAAAGGATTGACCTCCACTACCTAAAGTTATGGAAATTTCAACTCATTTCTGAATATGTAGGGAACTGCCACTTGACAATATCTCCCAATCCCATCACATGAAATCCCCATGTCATGATCATGTGTGTTTCAGGACTCATGACTGACCTTGAAATATTATTTGTGCCCTGGGGACTGGGTTATGTTATAGCGAGATTGGATGGAAAAGCTCTTGAACACATCACCTGGTGCAATTTAACTTGATCAACATTGTGATTTTGTTCAATCAAATTCCTATACCACTCAGCACTCAAACAATTTGTTTCCATACAGAAGCAAGGAGAATGTGACCTTGGCTCTTCCCCTGTATAGATATCTCTTTGTTTAGAAATCTTGCTTCGATAAGCTTGGCCTGGTACAGCCAATTGCCAATAGATCAAATGCATCATCAGTTCTAGTCCAGTTAGTAGCTCATCTAGTCTCATGAAATCGATTGAAGAATGCTGAAAAATCCTATACATTGATGCTAACACAGCAGTATTTCATTGATTCACAATCAACCACATATTCCAGTAAGATTCAAGCTAGCCAGCACCAATTACAGAGCTGTAAATACCATAATGGCTAAATTCTCATTTGGTATATTTATTGAAGCCAGAGATGTGGACATACAAGCCTTGATGAGTAGATGTTAAGAAAAAGAATCAAATTTTGGCAAGACGTGATATTTTTTGAAAGAAGTGATTGAGTTCAACTGAGATTTCATAATTGTTGATTTTCAGCTGTTTCTTCACAATTGAAAATTCAAATTATATTCTTTAAAATTATGTATTTGAGAACATTGTGGCAAATTATTGTATCCATTAATTTCTTAATGATTATTTCCAAGCAGTGTTTCATTATTTATTTCATAATAATGGTAAGAATATCAATTTCTAAAATCAAATTGAACCCCACTAGTGAGCCTTTAATGTTGCATGAAAATTTGATATCTTTGTGGTGGGATATTTCAATATAAGGATGGCCGCGGGTACCCAGCACCCGTTGGCGGGTACCTGCAAGGTGGGCGGGTACCCGCCAATGGGTGCCAGGTGCGGGTGTGGGTTGCCAGTTTTCTGGGGAAAAAATTGGGCGGGTACCCACCCAGATACCCACCTATCTGGCTGGGCCTCCAGTGTTGGATTACCTGAATACCAACAGCAGCTGTTTGTACCAGAACGCACTATATCTCCTCACGGCCCCATCACCACTTCCCCCTTCTATCCACCATGCCTTGGGGCAAGCGCCATTGCGTAACTTCATCACCCTCACCTTTGGTATCCAGTACTGCCCAATCTCAAGAACCTAGCCGTCGCAAACAAATATCCTCTCGAACCACCGGCAATTGGGCCAACAACTCGGAATATGATCAAACTACCGAAGCTGATGCCACCACTCCAGGAGGCACTCAAAACGTGAAGACAGAACTTATAGATGAACAAGAGCTTGGTAAGCTCCTCTAAACTTCCTCTCTATGATCATCCATTTTTTTCTAAACAATATATCCTAACGACATACAATTCCTGTCTGTTCTCAGATAAGGCAAGAGTTAAACATGTGAATCAGCTTAGTTTAAATTACTCCTATTTTGACCCCCCAAACTATCTGAGCACCTAGATAAACACAAAAGAAAGATGATTGCCTTTTTGTGTAAGATTAAGTATTGTTTCCAAACCATTGTTTATTAATTTACATAAACATATTGAAATGATTTTTTGTGACCTTTGAATTTTCAGCTGCCACACCAGGATTCACCGGCCAACATATGATAACTCTAAAACAAACCTCTCAAAACACGTGATTTTCTGCAAAAAAAAAAAAAAAAAAGAACAGGATGCCCATACTCAAAAACTTGTAGTGGTGGGAATCACAGGAACCAGTGATATTGATCCACACAAGGTGAGTAGCAAGTTCCTTTCCCTTTGCATCTGAATTATTGATGCACTGATGTTTTCAATCCCACAGGTTCCCCAGCTCTGTGCAATTTGGTTTGCCAAGGGAGCTTGGCCTTTTTCCGCTCTTGGGGAAGAAGCCCATTGAGGAATATTACACCCAATCATCTTGAAGAATTTACCAACGCAAAAGGCCGTCTACCAAGACACTGGTAAGCTATATAATGCAGTGCAGGATTTGTTCATAGAACAGCTCAAGGTAAGTTTATTTTCTTGCTCACATTTTTCATCCATCTTTTGTAACTGACTGTTGATTTTGTTGTTTATGAAACACCAGTTTGCAGGAAATGATTGAAGAGTCATCTTGGAACAATTACACAGCTCACACTTCTTTTCATTCGTGGAAGTCGGGAGACCCATGGTTTGCATTGTTTTCATGCCAGGATGACCCAAGCGCATGTGCCAGACATCATGACTTGCTGAAATAGATTTCTTCAGATAGGCTGATGGGCAAAGATAAGGAACATGAAGCAGGTGATCAACAATGAAGCCCAATAAAGAAAGCAAAGCCAAATCACTGATGTCAAAGAGATTCCCCGTTTTGACAATGGTGACCAACGTGTCGATCAATTGAACAAGATAAATGAGTTTCTGAGAAATCTTTGGTAAACAAAGAGCATTGTGAAGAGTCATGATCTTCCCCCCCATCGTAACAGAAGCGTCACCGGTTCCCTCTGTTTTAAGACAATTGGTTGAACTTCCTGTTTTTACTTTCACATCAACAGGAATAAATTGAGAAAAGAGATTCCAATCACTAAGCATGTGCTGAGAAGCTGTGGATTCAACGACAAAAGTGTGGCGTCTTTCTTGGGAGGTGAACATTGCAAGAGCGGACGCGTGAGCAAGGCTTGCACTTGCATTTTTAGCGGCTTTAGCAGCTTTCCCCAAATGTGGGTACTTCTCAAAGCATCTCTGTTCCGGGTGTGAAGCTACTTTGGGGTTATGTTCACCAAATCCACAATAATGAACAACTTTTGATGGGAATTTTCTTGAAGTGGTGGTGGTAACCAATGCCATTCCATGATCCTTGTTAACCTTATTCAACTTATGCGTATGATATGTTTGAAGTGCATTCAGTACTAGATAGGGATCCTTGGTACAGTCGGGAGAGAGAGAAATCTTGCCAACAACCTGGTCCAGATCCTTATTCAAAAACTTTCCTAGGATAAGGTATGAAGCTAGCTCTTTTGTAATAGTGATGTTGACCGTCTCAATATTGGGAATAGAAGCACAAGTCTTATTGATGTAGGTCTGAAGATCACCACCATACAAGAGATTGGACCAGCGCATATACACACGACCGCAATTGACAACTGAATGGGAGGCATATTGACTGGTAATTCTGTCCCAAAGTAACACCGCGTAGTCAATTGTATCTTTGTTGACGACCTTGTTGTAGACACGCGCATTCAAGCGGGGAACAATGATTGTAATTGCCTTGTTGTTTGCTTTTACATATGCTAATCTATCCTTGTCCGAAGAAGGAATACTGAGTCCTGCCATGCATATGTCCCAGAGGCCCTTTCCGCTGTGGAACTACTCTGGGGAAGAATAGAGCTTGAGAGGGATGAGTGCTTGAAGGGCTGCCTCTCTTTGATAGCTGGGAGAGTTGAAGTTGACAAGAATAAGAGTATGAACTCTTAAAGAAAAGTGTGGCTGAGGAGGATGCTTGAGATATATTGGTAAGGGTTAATAATTTATGTGTCCAATCAGGATGTATTCAAGCTGATGGTTTATCTTGATAATTCTCCAGAATGTATTCAAACTGGGGCAGGTAATGGTATTTATATTTCTCTACACTGTATTCAGGAATAGAGCTTACTATGAAACCAGATGTATTCAACTGATGACTATAGGATCAGGGGATGTGTACTTACAAGCTAATGATGGTAGACAATCTGATGATGAAAGGAATGCGAGGGGAAGAAACAGGCTCTTTATATATCTTTTGGGAGGGAAAAAGAGGAATGGCCAAAATGTGGTTGAGGAAATGAGAAGGTGAGAGTATAAATCAACTAGAAGAGCCAGAAATGGCTGACTTGTGGTTCATGGAAGGAAATGGAACAAATAAATGAGTAGAAAATGAGTAAAACTGGCTGTGTTGTGGTTGATGGAATATAATGACATCATAGAACTAATATAATAGTGGAAGATACAAGAGAAAAGGGACTGAACTGTGATTGATGGAATATAATAGAAAATGTGGAAAATTATAGAGAAAACGAGGGGTTTAAATCAAAGAAAATATTCAAAGGGGGCTTGCGGAAATACAGGTTGAGTTGTGGTTGGATTGTTGTGTGTGACAGGTGTGTGATTGTGTTGTGTTTGCTGGATCCTGATTTGGGGCCTGAGTACTTGATGTATTCCTTTAACCCCCTTGAGCCTTGGCCACCTGTACTTTTGACCACATAATTATCCCCTCAAAAGTTTTATTTATTCAGGGTTGGCTTACCACACTGCAGAGATGAACTTTGAGGCTTCCAGACCAGTTTTTGTAGTTGGTGCCATCCAAAACGGGTAGGTAATCTGTTTTGAACGTTGTTTCTATTTGGTCCGTCATCTTTCACTGCCTTAGTTGTTGTTTTGATGAGATTGCCAAGTGAGACAAATCAAGACTGTAAATCTTTTAAGTGACAAACTTAAGGAAATTGTATTTTATTAAACATGATTGTAATGAGAGAAGAAATGCAATGAACAATAAATAAATGAACAGAGCTTAATCACCTTAAGGCAGCAAATGAAATGTAAGAGAATAGAAACAATACAATAACAAACAAGGACTGGAACAAGGACTAAAAGGGAGAGAAGCTAAAAGAGAATACATCAATAATCTACTTAAGATAATGTAGCAGACAAGAATATAACACCTACAACTCTGAAGTAATGACCTGACTGTTTTAAGAAGATTGGCAAGATGTTGGAATAGGAAGGGAAGCACTTTTAATGGTTGTTGGCGAGTAGTCAATTAGGAAGGGAACGTGCTATGAGTAAAGGACGCTTTCAGAGATGTGTATGTCAAGAGGATGTTGTCGTGGTGGAGGAACAAGCTTGATGATAAAGAATTGAGCAGAAGATAATGACTTATTTCTAGATAAAATGATTACTAGAGTTCCTTGAGGGAAGAAGCAAAAGAAAGATTAGATGGCTGAGTTATAGGGACATCTAAGTGGTCAATACCAGAGAGGTTCAAGAGCATGAGATAATTGATGATGTCATGAGTCAAAGCAACCATGACATCATTGGCTTATTTGATCTAGAGGGAAAACCCCTAGCGTAAGACACTCAGATCTCAACAGGATGACAGAAAGCATGTGAGGCAAAACCTTAAGTTGGTATTCAAGGCAGTTCAGCTAAAGTTAGTCAGGATCAACTTGTTTTTGAAGACCTTCAAACTCACGTTCCAAAAATTGACAATTTTATTGGTGATTGCTTTCAATCTGTTTCTCAACCACTATTTGAAAAAGTCAAGCTACATCATCAAGTCCTTCAAGCCCCTGGACTAGCAACTCATTTCCAGAGGGATTGTAAATCATTCACTTCTCATCTCTCCTTCACAATAGGCACCTTTGCAAACACACCTCACATGGAGACTGATGCTTCTCCCTTCAGCTTCGTCATGTGAATTCCCATTGAGAAGAACACTGGAAATCTTGTTGAGGAAAATCTTCAGGTGAAGGGGGGTCAATTCATCTTTCCAGGGGTATCTTGTGGTATTGACTTCACAGGCTTTGATTGTCAGCCTTAGAGACAACAATGTTGCCCAAAAGGCTTCAACAATGTTCTCTTCTTATTCCTCTCTTCAATACAGACATTTTCATATTATAATATCCACACCTTGTTGTGTATAAGTGTGAAGTAATATAAGAGTGAAGTAATTAACCAGGAAGTTCACACAACATCTAATCATTTTCTAAATTCAACTTCATAATGCATATTCATTTTGATAAACATGGTTCATCACTTTCAGAGTTGGACAGATGAGAATTTTCATCATCACTCACCCAACCACAACTTAGAAGAAAAACAGAACTACTCGACAAATCGATCACTCCTCACTACTCAGCATCCAAGGTCCCATCATTTCCCCTTGTCGTACGTGTTGTGGTCATCTGGTGTCATCTGTCTGACTAGTAAGCAGCTTTGCCAACTTCTCTTTTCTTCAAGTTCACTTGTGAGCTTGATCCTACATTCTTCTCTTTCTCTCTCTCTTCATCATTAAGAGGCACTCTCATCATCCATCTTGGAAAGATCATATTCTTCATATCAGTCTTGTGGTGCTTTCAATTCACACAGGTTTCCTTATAAGTATCCTTTGCCTCTGGCATAGAAAATAAGGCAGTCCCTGACTGTACCTTCTCCTGCTTCTCAGGTTGAAGAGACTGTGGCTCTGCCCGGTTCTGTTATCCTGCTCTCTTACAGATTGAGCCCATCACCAGTCTTTTCAGACCCATCATTTATTATTCTTAAGTCCTCCCCCTTTTTTGTCCTCATCTCTTCCCTGAAATATAGATTTGTGCCCCCCATATCTTGTGCCCTGTTGTCACATAAGAGACCCAGGCTCAAATTGATGGTATGGTGGAATGTGCATGGAAAGCAACTTCTTATTCTCATTTCACTCTTCCCTCCCAAACCTCATCAGACTCACAACACAAACAAATGGGTCTATCTGTCCAACTTCCTAAAAAGACTGAAAGGGCATTTATAAAAATTAGAGATCATGTCTATGAAAATGATCCAGAAAAAAGAAACTGGATCATTAGAGATATTGGCGCTCTGTTAGATCAATCCTGTCAAATTTGTTACTTTCTTTCCCTCTTATAATAAAAGAACATGATGCAAATAAAAATTATTGTGTTTTGCAAAAAGCTTGGACACTTTTTCTTTTTTTGAGCTCAGAAAACATGGCTTTGTGTTTTCTACAAATCATAATTAAATTAAAATTTGACTGCAGAAATCCATAATGATGTCATTCATCATGGACTTGAGTTACAGAACTGAACATCGGTAGCTGCCTCCATCACCCTTTCCCATCATCTCAAGCCTTCCTCAGCAAGATGTCCCACTTTGGCATTGATCTTTTTTCGCAAGAGGTTCCTCCTCCAGGCTACCATACCAATGCCAAGAACCGCCAAATCAGCAAGAATATGACTACTCAAGCTTACCTCACCAAAGCCAAGATGATGGAACAATCTATGGTGACGTACACTGCTCCTGAAGCGCCCAAAACCACTGTGAGTGTTCCTTTCATTGGCTTTCATATTCCCAATCTCTCTCACCCTTTTTTCACTTGATCTAGTTCCCAAAAATCACCTGCAACACAACATTCAGAATCTTCTGTCCCAAGGATACTGCGAAGCCGGGTTGGACCCAGATCAACTCGTTGAAGATCTTTGAAATCATCCTTGAGAATCCGGAATCAATTGGCTTTGAATTGTTCCAAGATTACGTTGCAATCAAATGTGGTGAGGTGTTTGAAAACGGTGGCAAGTTGATGAGATCCGCAATCCTCACTGGCTCTCCGCACATTGATTGGAATCTGTACATCGTTTCTCCGCCTCACCCTGACTTCAAGAAGGGTGCACATTACCATGTCAATGATGAAGAGCACTACATCCGCTGGATTAGTGCTGTCACCAAACAAGGAAAAACTAACCCGGCCACTAATCTGTCCATCCAAATGCAAAACCCTGCAGCCTTAATCAAGCAGAAGAAGGAAGCCGACCTAGTTAGGAACCACATCCTTCTCGAGGAAGCAGCCCAGAAGGCATTGACCTCCAAACTTAACGTACCCGGTGGAGACCTTCCGATACCTGCCCATCACGCTCAACCGGGCGAGTTCTCACGCCACGCGGTCCTGACAGAGGAGATTTTCTCAAGGTACCCGCCAAACTTGGCCTACAAAAAGAAGATTCCTGTCTACGTCAATCCGCATGATGCCAACCAATACATTCTGCTGACTGGATGTGCTGTGCAAACATGGGCACATGCTCTTGTGAGTCAGCCTTGTCTGTTATGTCATTTAAAATGTTTATTGAAGAAAAATGACCTGTAGAAGACTCAAACCAAAGGAGTCTCGCTAGGATCAACCCCACCCGAGCTAAAATATGTCAAGCGTTCCTCCAAGAAGCAAAAGTTAAAACACGTACAAGACCTCCCTAGCCAAAGTGGATCTTCTGAATCGGACGGCTCTGTTATCCAACCCAATGCCGATTTGGTTTGCAAGTACGTTTGTTTTGTCAAGATTGATCCTAGCAAACAAGAAGATGTTATCAAGATCCTTGGCAGTAACAATGTGTCTCACCCAAAGTTTTTCAAATCAGACAACATCACCCAAGATGATACGCTTAAATGGGGCTTATCTCCAGGTATTGTTGCTCAATTGCGCGACAATGTGACTAAGTTTGAGCATCACTTGTCTTCCAAGTAGTTTCTCACAGGTTCACCACCAAAAAAACAGATATTGTTTCTAAAAAGAGTTTCTCTAACTCTAAAAGATGTGCCTCCTCTTCCTATCAGCGTCTTATCAATTTTGTAACTCATTCAGCTTGCTGTGCACAATTGCCTTAACTATAATTGTTGCCTTTTTCACTCTCCAAACAAGTTCCTCAATTTGATCAACCAATTGTTGGACCAACCCCTTTCTCCATCTTCTACTGGCTGTTGTATGCACTCCCCAAACAAGTTGATCAGTCTGATCAACAGATTCATGTTTCCTGCTCTTTTGTTTTGCTGTTGTACAAAGACTTGTACCAATTCAATGAAAACAGCTCGCTTCATCATTTGCACCTCCAGACTGCACAAGGAGAGGAAGCTTCAAAAATAAGATAGCTTTGACAATTGGGAAAATTGGAGCAAGGAAAAAACAAGTGTTGTCATGTTTTGGAGAAAAGGGGTAAAGAAATGAAAGAGGATGAGTGTTGTATGAACAAAACTCAATCAGAATCCAATGAAACACAGTAGCCAGTGTGCTTGTACAACTTGTAGCAGAGATCTGCATCCATCACCTCCCCTACAGCTCGACGTATCTCCCATTTGATATTGTTGGTCTGATTGAGGATCTGTGAAGCCCTCAGATCCTGTTTGACTGCTGCAAAGCAAAGCTCAATTGGATTCAACTACAGGCAGTATGGTGGGAGGTGAAGAAGCCGGACTCCCACTTGGTTGCACAGCTGCCGAACACACTCGCCTTGATGAATTGCAGCGTTATCACAAACTAGAACTGAGTTGAAGTCTGGGTATTGATTCATTCTAGGGAGCTGTATTGATGATGTGAGCCAACAGCAATTTCCAGAAATCAGTTCAGAAAAAGAGTGCTTACCAGACTGTACTCTAAAAATGCTCAAACTTGCGAGTGTTGAAGGTGTCTGAGGTTGTAGTGATGGATAGAAGTCCATCAATTGATATGGCAGTGAGAATACTCAGTTGTTCCGCGTTCTGATTGTGGAGCGTTCGAGTGGATGGGGTCCCTCTCTTAGATCAAGCAAAGGAACGCAAGAGGTCTCTATCACAAAAAGAACTTTCATCTGAAAGAGGAACCAAAGGCCTTGTCAGTAATGTTCAAATCAAAAAGTGATGCAAGAAAAAATGGACCTGTGAAGACAAGGAAGTCGGCAGGGAAGAACTCCATCCGTTCAATATACGCGTACTTTGCCGTTAGGCTTTTGCGACCATTCACGGTCATTGGTTTCTTCAAAGTAACTGATAGCCGATCAACAAGATTCCTGTGAATAGCCTTGGGGCTAAGAAGAGTCCCGCTTGAATCATAGAGACGTTCTTGAATTTTGTCCAGAAATAATCCGGGCTTGGTTCGCACTAGCTCAATCATGAAGTCACATTCTTCTCGGGAGAGGGTTGCTGGTCTACCCAGAGTTTCATAAAGAGCTGGATCTTTGACAACACACTGGGTCTCGTGGAATAGCTAAACCCAGCGGTTGAATGACTGGCGGGAGAAGGTTGAATCAAGTGTCCGTCGCATTTGAGGCAAGGTGAATCCTCGAAGAGACATCCATACAACCGTAATCTTTGTTGACGATTTGTAAGTGCAAAATACCATTGTACCTTCCTTGTGAGGTTGCTTGCGGTGTGATTTGAGGTGGATTGGGCGTTGCAGATATTGGCGTGGGCATGTACTCTGGTGCATGGCCGTGCACCAGAGTACATCTGGTTCTTGGCCTCAATTCAGTATGTCAGAAAGTACGGGATTAAAACCCACAAATCCATAATTTTGTGTGAGAAAAATTTTCAAATGTCCAAGCTTTTTGCAAAACACAATAATTGAAAATTTGGCCAAACGTTCAATCTCTTCAGTACTCTTGCCACTTGTAACACACTGTGTCACAAGCTCATATTTCTTCCCCAAATTCTCTTTTTCCTCCAAAGTCCCCAGCTTGGAAAGCTCAAATGTTTGATCCATTTCCTTCTATGCCTTCTCCCATCACAACCTCTTTTCATCCATATTTAGCTCTTGTTCCCATTTCTTTTCTTCTAACTGGGATGAGTGCATGAACTTTTTCTCCTCCAATTCAACTGTCTTATTATCAATTGCAAGCTGGTGTTGGTAATTATTGATCTCAAAGTCAAGGCTTGCCTGAGCCACCTGAGCCTTCCCTGAAACCATGAAATTTGTGAATCAGTAAAAGGATAATATCACAAGGGATCACAACTGAAGATACTTACCAGCATCCATTTTCAAAGCATATTCCTCATAATGGGCAAACACATTATTGTTCTTGGAAGATGGAGTGGAGTGACTCCTGGGGTTGATGTTGTTGGAGTTGGATGCCCTTCGTTTGCCCTTATTGGCATTTGGGGGAGTTCAAGCAGGGGAGGGACAGGTGGCAAGTTTTTTGGCATTGGCTTTCTACTTATTATTATTATTCTTCTTCTTCTTTGGTGAATTGGTGTGGAAAATGACCTCAGATGATAAGGAATGGTTGGATGATCTGTAGTCTAGGGCCTTTTCTTCTGCTGTAATTGCATCACAGCGTTGGCAATACCAAGTGTTTCCTTTCCTCTTGCGCTGGGTGGATTGTTGGGACTAGTTGTTGGCCTTTGTTGGTTTTGTGGGTTGTAATCAAGAAAATCAGGATCTAAAGAAGGATTGGTATGCTTGGTTTGACTTTCTGGGTCATTGTCTTCCTAAAAAAAAGTAAAAGCAAGGTTGGAATCACATCACAATGGCAATCAAAACTGTCAAAACACACCTGGTTTCTCTCTTGTCTATTTTCAGAACAATTAAAACTCTCCACAGATTTATCAATGTTTTCCACCTACAAAATATCACCCAAACAACTCGGTATATCTGAGACAGAAAGGCGTAAAATGAAAGGGATTATCTTACCAATTCACTTGATTGTCGTTACTGACCAATTGAACAGATACATTGTCCAAGTCTTTGTCCTTGCCATTGTCAGAGTTGTCAGAGTTGTCAGAGTTGTCAGAGTTTTCATAGTTGTCAGAGTCATCAGAGTTGTCAGAGTCTGATGGGTTGGTGGTTTCAACATCCTTCTGAGCATCCACCTTATACATAGGGTTTACAAAAGATTCTTTACCCATGAGCTCATGCATCACAATTGATAATGGGGACACAGGCTATTGAGTTTCTGTTTGATCATTTGGATGCCCATCTGTCGGTCCTCACACTGCCAGAAAAGCTGGCTCGGATGGTCGCATCCGAGTTTACATCGGATGCAACCATCCGATTCAAACTCGGGCGCCGGGCCACCGAGTGAATCGTTGACCGATTCAAACTCGGTGGCCCTGGCATTTGGCCACCGAGTTTGAATTGGTTCTTGATTCACTCGGTGGCCCGGTGCCCGAGTTTGAATTGGATGGCTGCATCTGATGTAAACTCGGATGCGACCATCCAAGCCAGCATTGCTGGCAGTGTCAGGAGTAAGTCCAAATCTAGTTTCCAGGGATAGAGTGTGAGTTTTCTTATACTTTTCCTTGTAACGTCGAAGCAATCTTTCATCTTCCTAGAACTAAGACTGATCATAGACTGATTTTGGAGAGTGACTGATTTCACAGGTTGATCTCCATCAGCTCAAATCCATTCATTGTACCCTTGGGCGGTTGTCCCACAAGAGGTGCCTTCCCCGTTCCAAAGCAGGCATCATAATTCTTCTTTATTTTTAGCCAGTTGATGATAACAAGGTATTCGTCCTTCTTCAGATGGCCAGTGGTTTTTTCAGCTGCATCATTATTGGTAGAAACCTTGTCAGCTTTCCTTGTGGGTTTTCTTCCCCTTGTTGGCTTCTTGGGGGCTTCTTTCTTCTGGATTGATTTTTTGGGTGGCATGATTCTGGGAGCAGGTCAACAGCAAAAGTATCAGCTAAGTTCCTACAAGAAGATGATCAATATGATAAGCATAACAAAATGGATGGCAAGCACTGAAATTACTGAGCTTGAGAACAATTGGTTGAGGAGTGGGTGAACTAGAGAAAGATCAATTGTGGCGTTGATGAAATGGTGTGATTTGTAGAGGTTGATTTGTGAAGTACTATTCTGAGAGGAGTCAAAAGAGTAAGTAGCAAACGGATGAGTGGGAATAAAATGGCTGTTGCTAGGGAATGAAATTGGAGCGGTTGAATTGTGGAAGCTTACCCACTGCAGTGTTTGTCAGCTGCGGGAAAAATAAAAAAATGACTTTTTGCCCAAAATTCATGTGGGTTTAGGTTGATACTTGGTAGGTGCTGACGCAATAAATGTAATTTTTTTGAAATTTTATCAACTGTTTTTGGAAATGTTGGATTTTTCAAGACCAGCACTACCAGAAAATCTGCTTCAACTGCCACCAGTAGACATGCAGGCTAGTCCCATCTTACTCCCCTTTTACTTCCAATTTAATCCAAAACAACTTTTCTGGCACAGTCACTGTGCACAATGCACAGTGACTGTGCATTGAAGTTGGGTTGAAGTTTTTTTTGAGTAAGATTGAAGTAAAAAACAAGTTAAATCAAAGTGACTGCATGTCAACTGGTGGCAGTTGAAGCAGATTTTCTGGTAGTGCAGGTGATTACATAAGTGTGTATTTGGTCATATTTGATACCCCCTAATGAGTGCCGCAAAATCATCCCTGGTGATTTGATGTTCTGGGAACAGTTATCTACCACTTGGTTCAATAAGAGAATGGCAGTCAATATAAATTGGACGCTATGCTGCTTGACTTTGTAAGGATAAAAGAACAACATACAGGTGTGTATATGGCGGAAACTGTCCACTTGATAGTGGAAAAATTTGGTGTTCAGGACAAGGTAAGCTCCCACTGATTGCGCATTGCAATTATGATTGATGATGGTTTCTGTTTCCACTCCAAGATATGTGGCATTGTCACCAACAATGCATCAAACAACAAGACAATGATTAATGAGATCCAAAAATTCAAGTTGCCTTGATTCAAAGGCAAGGGGCAGTGGGTGAGGTGCTTTTTACATATCTTGAATCTAATTGTTCAAGTCATCTTGCGGCCATTTGGAAGCCCCAAGAAGAAGACCAATTTCACCTCCATTGATCCAGATAGCACCTTAGATGATCAGGAGGATCCTGATGAAGCAGAGGATCAGATCCAAATATATGTATGTTCCAATCCTTCTCTGGGTAAGTATTACCCTGATATTTTGGCTTGATTGGTTCTTTGTAGTATGAACCAGGATGGAAATATCAATAAAGAGGATCAGGATGAACCAGGTAACTCAACTGAGATGGCTGCAGACCTGATTGGTGAGGATGAGATCAAACTTGAAAACAACAATGTGAATGAGTTGAGTGACAAAGATGAAAAATAGATTCACTTCCAAGTCTTGGAAGACAACGTTGGCCAAGGTGAATACCTTTCCCCTTCCTTTTCATAGATGTTTTTCAGGCTAAAATTCTTCAATATCCACCAGTTCCGTGCGATAGCCTGGAAGCTAAATAAGTCACCAAACTTGAAGTCGCTGTTTGTTAAGATCTGTAGGGAGAAAGGTTGCTCAAGGCCATACAACATTGAGCAAGATGTGAGGACTAGGTGGAATTCAACATTGGCGCAACTTGAGAGATACCAGCGAGGGACAGTGAGCAACGAGGAGAGATGGTCTCCGAGATGACGAGCAGAGGGAGCGGGATGAATGAAATACCTGAGAGATACCAGCGAGGGACAGTGAGCAACGAGGAGAGATGGTCTCCGAGATGACGAGCAGAGGGAGCGGGATGAATGAAATACCTATTGAGGTATGAGTGAAGTGACACAATGAATGAGTAGTCTGAGATTGCATGAAGAGCAAGAGAAGAGATGACACGAAAGAGAGAAAATGATGAGAAGAAAGAAAACAAGAAAAGATAAAAGAGCAGACCTGAGAGATACCAGCGAGGGACAGTGAGCAACGAGGAGAGATGGTCTCCGAGATGACGAGCAGAGGGAGCGGGATGAATGAAATACCTATTGAGGTATGAGTGAAGTGACACAATGAATGAGTGAAGAAAAAGAGGAAAGGAAAAGAGAAAGCTACAACGATACAACTAAATAGTGGTGGAGCTAAACCTAAACTAGATAATTATGGTTGAGACACGCGATAGCTGTCGAAACCTAACCCTGATCATCATGTCCACCTCGTGATGACGTGTTCATCGTCACAGCCCCCCGTGCTCGATAGGCTGTCCTCAGACTGAGAAATCGCAGGCCCGCAGGGAAACATTGTTGAGAGATTGTTTGTTCTTGATGGGAGTAAGAGGTTTGGTTAAGAAGTCGGCGAGGTTTTGGTCGGTGGGAACATAAGCGAGGAGGAAAGTGGTAGTTTGCTCAATGTGATGTCGGAGCCAATGATGACGTACATTGATGTGACGAGTGCGGTGTTGGTAGATGCTGTCTTTGAGTAGCGCAAGAGCGCCTTGGTTGTCGCAGTGAAGAGTGACTCCGGTTGGTGGAAGGGAGAGGAAGGGACGTAAGGAATCCAACAACTGTTGTGTCCACACGATGTCTTGACCGCATTCGGAGCATGCACGATATTCAGATTCGGTGGTGGAGAGGGCAGGTGCGTCATCGTCCATCTTAGAGCTTCGCCAGCCAATGAGCCCGTTATGTAGAATGGCACTGCCAGCGAAAGAATAGGCTTGAGTGGCAGTGGCGTAACTGGCGTCGGCGTACGCAATGAGGGAGGAAGGTGATTTGGAGACGGCTCCGAGAGTTAGGCCAAAGGTTTTTGTGTGTTGTAAGTAGCGCAGTACATGAAGAAAATGATTTTGATGAGTCTTGGATGGTTTGTTGAGATATTGAGATAGATAACTACAGGTGAATGCCAGATCGGGTCTGGTGCACTGGACAAGGTAGTTCAGCAGACCAACCCCGCGACGAAAGTTGAAGCCACTGGAGGGCGAAGCGGAGTCGATCTGACAGGTAGTGGCGTTGGTGGGAAGGGGAGAGGTGATCGGCCGACAGTCGAGCATGTCATATTCTTCTAGAATCTCCTTGCAATACCGGTCTTGGGACAGAGTCAGAGTGCGGTTTGCTCGATCACGTGTGACTCGCATACCGAGGACCCATTTGCAGTCGCCGAGATCGTCCATTTCAAATCTAGACTTGATGGCAGTCTTGAGGAAAGTGACGTCCGGCCCGACAATGACAAGGTCATCTACGTGAATGTACACGCAGCAAAAACGGGAAGGATCTTGGTGAATGAAGAGGCAGGGATCGACAGATGACGGTTGGAAGTTGACGGAGACGAAGAAATCTTTGAGGGACTTGTACCAGCAGCGCGGACTCTGTTTGAGACCGTAGAGGGATTTTTGGAGTTTAAGACCATGACCTGATGGCAATTCGACGCCAACACCTTCGGGGACTTTGATGAAAACGTCTTCCTCTGGTACGCCATTGAGGAATGCGCATTTGACATCCATCTGCTGGATGTCGAAGTCGTGGATAGCGGCCAAGCCGAGGATCATTCGGAGCGTGACCAGTCTACCAGTGGGAGCAAATGTATCATTGTAGTCGATACCTTTGATTTGGCGAAAACCGCGGACACATAGACGGGCCTTGTATTTTAAAAGATCGCCGTCCGCATCGAATTTTCTCTTGAAGACCCACGTGGTGTCGAGAGGTTTTGATCCCGGCTTCAATGGGGCAACCACCCATACTTCGTGACGCCGAATATTGGTGAGTTCGACTTCCACGGCCATGAGCCAATGCTCCTCGTCAAGGCGCCCAAGAATGTCGCCATAAGTGCGTGGGTCCTTGAGAGAGGTAGGCTCATCCACGATCAGATTGGCTTGATGGCGACGAACGACGAGTGCGCGACGTCGGCGAGGTCCCTCAATGATATTCGAAGGATCAATGTCCGAATTGATGTCTTGAGGGGCCTTGTCGAAATGGGGCACCATGGCATAGCCTTTGACTGTGGTGTCAGTCAAGCCGAGGGATGAAGGCTCAGGTGTAGGTGGTCGACGAGGGGATGGAGGGGAAGGTGGAGGTGGAAGGGGGGAAGGGGATTTCTCTGGCTCGGTCGGGAGCGATTGGGGGAGCTCCGCAGATGAAGAGGCATTTATGATTGGGGATTCCTCATACATCTCAACGATCCGACCTAAGGAAGATTCGGGGGTAGGATTGTCCAGGGTGGTGAAGTCAAACAAGGAGGACGAGTCGACGCTGCTAGGGGAGGAAGGGGAAAGGAAGGGAAAAACGGAAGGGAAGAATTTAACATGATGGGAAACAGAAATCTTACGAGTTGAAGGGACCCACAACTTGTAAGAGTGATGATTCCCATCATAGCCAATGAAGACGGCTTCGGTGCCGGAGGCGGAGAACTTGGATGGTCGGTCAGATTTTTTGACATAGACCACTGCACGACATCCGAAGGGTACGAGACGGGAGAGATCCGGTGGCGTTCCGTGCCATAGCTCGTATGGTGACTTGAATCCAATGGAGCTGTCGGGCGAGCGGTTCTCGAGAAACACCGAAGTGGTAATGGCTTCGCCCCACCAGGTGAGAGGCATGCCCGCAGTGGCGAGCAAGGCACGCGATTTTTCGATGGTGGTCCTGTTGCCCCGCTCGGCGAAGGGGTTTTGTTGTGGGGTGTAAGGAGCAGAGGTCAGGTGTTGTACACCCCTACCGGCGAACAGCATTTGAAAGTTGTTATTGACGAACTCCCCGCCGTTGTCGGATACGACGGAGATTAACTTGTGGCCAGAAGAGGTCTCGGCGGCGGCGAGAAAAGTGAGGAAAGTCTGGTACGTGTCGGACTTGCGGGTCAAAGGGAAAATGAAACGATATTTGGAGAAACCGTCAATAATCTTGAGGAAGTAAAGATTGCCGCCACGCGACGCAGGCGTTATTGGACCGCAGAGATCCATGTGGATGATTTCTAAGGATTTGGTGGCGTTGGGAAAAGAGCCGGAGAATGGCTGGCGATGCATTTTTGAAACATCGCAGACAGAACAGTCAACATTGGTGATGGTGACGTCTGGAAAAGCTTTCTTGAGGTACACTAGGCTAGGGTGACCTAGTGCCCGATGGAGATCCAAGATTGATTGACTCGGATTGACGACTGAGAAGGCTACCTGATCATTCTGACGAATGAGCAGGACTTGTTCGGAGGTGCTTCCGGTGCAGAGAGTGTGACCGGGCCAGTGACACTGAAAACCACGCCCGTTTTGGATTGGTGAGATGGAATACCCTAGGCGGATGTAGTGCGTGAGGGGAATCAGTGAGTTGGAAAGGTCTGGAGCATAGAAGGCTTCAGAAATGTAGATTGGGCCGGTGGCCGCGTGTATGACAGCGGATCCGGTACCGAGGATTGGTATTGCGGCTCCGTTGGCGCCGAAGACAGAGGATTTGATGGGGAGAAACGAGGTGAAGTATTCCCGTCGTTTGAGGTAGTGGCCAGAAGCGCCGCTGTCCAGTACGATCGCGTCAGCCACTCCCGAGTTGACGCTAAGGAGCGCCTTCTTGGCTAGGGCCGCATTGGCTTTGTCAATCAGACTCTGGTGGTAGGCTACTGCTTTATCTGGATGAAGTTGATGACACTCGGCCGCGGAGTGACCCGTGCAGGCCGGATTGTGAATGCCGTTAGTACAAAAGGGGCGTTTTTTGGGTTTGTCGCCAGAGTTGTTGAAGGAGGGGGGTGGTGGACGTTGTACAGCCAAGGCGGTTGCGGCGGCAGCCTGGAGAGCTTGGCTTTCTTGCTGCCTACGCAGTTCAGTTTCGAGTTCCATGAGGAATTTTGACATGGTCACTTCGACTTTGTCGGCCTTGAACGATGAAAACTGGAGAGTGCGAAACATGGTGAAAGAAGGGGGAAGACGTTTGAGGACAAAGAAGACCCACACCGCTTCCAAGGTCTTCTTGTCAAACTTGGCTGCGCTGACCTCGATCATGAGTTGGAAGGTAGCGCGGAAGGTATTGATGCTTTTGCGCATATCGCCTTCGACAAACACGATGTCGTGAAGTTTCTCCATCACATTTGCGGCGTTCTCGACGGATTTAGCAGCGTGGTAGTTGAGGATCGATTCCCACAATACTTGAGGATCATACACGTCAAGATCATCTACGAAGCGGGAGGAGTCCTCGCGTCCGAGATGAAGGCGAATGAAGGTAGTGACTTGCTTGCGGCGTTGCTCGTAGTCAGATCTGTTCCGCAAGGCATCGGTGGGCGCCTTCAAAAATTCCTCCAAGTTCATGTAGGCCAAGGCGTTGGTGATGTCAGAGCGCCACTCAATGAAATTGGTTTCATTGAGCTTCTCGGTGCATAGTTGGATAGAGGTGTTGTTGAGAGAAGAGCTCCCAGTAGAGAAGTCGGCAGACATGGCTGGACGATTGGAAGAATTAAAAGGAAGTGATGATGGAGGATGAAGACCTTGTGATATTAAGATGGTGGAGCTGGTTTCGTCAGTGTATGACGATGCTGGTGATTGAGATGAGGATGAGATGTCTTCTTGCTCAGAAAAAGGACCAGCTCCGGGAGTTCTCGGCGGTTCCGGTTCCTGTTCTAGGGAGGATTCCAATGGGGAAAGTTCCGGTTCAGGGGTAGGTTCCGGAGTGGAAGGTTGGTAGGAACCTGGGATTTTGGTAGGATCCGCCACGGTAGTATTATCCTTAGACCTCTTGTCGTTGTATCTGGAGTACCACTTAGTGTCCTGTGCTCAGGAGGCTGGGCTCATAACCTGAGAGATACCAGCGAGGGACAGTGAGCAACGAGGAGAGATGGTCTCCGAGATGACGAGCAGAGGGAGCGGGATGAATGAAATACCTGAGAGATACCAGCGAGGGACAGTGAGCAACGAGGAGAGATGGTCTCCGAGATGACGAGCAGAGGGAGCGGGATGAATGAAATACCTATTGAGGTATGAGTGAAGTGACACAATGAATGAGTAGTCTGAGATTGCATGAAGAGCAAGAGAAGAGATGACACGAAAGAGAGAAAATGATGAGAAGAAAGAAAACAAGAAAAGATAAAAGAGCAGATCTGAGAGATACCAGCGAGGGACAGTGAGCAACGAGGAGAGATGGTCTCCGAGATGACGAGCAGAGGGAGCGGGATGAATGAAATACCTATTGAGGTATGAGTGAAGTGACACAATGAATGAGTGAAGAAAAAGAGGAAAGGAAAAGAGAAAGCTACAACGATACAACTAAATAGTGGTGGAGCTAAACCTAAACTAGATAATTATGGTTGAGACACGCGATAGCTGTCGAAACCTAACCCTGATCATCATGTCCACCTCGTGATGACGTGTTCATCGTCACACAACTCACCGGCATACACTGTGGTATACCTGTTCCTTCTCAAACATTACACTCATTTACCCCTCTAAAACTCATAAAACCCCAAATATTGTTACAGAATCAGATTCTAAACCTCATTTTACCCATAGTCACTCCCTTACGTCATCTTGGATTTCTCAATGGTTTAGTAGTTATACTCATTCTTAGATTCTTGGCCACTTTTCTACATAATTTCTAAGTCCACAATATTACATCATAGGGTATATTACACCATAGCTTTATTCCCCATATAGACAATATCCCGCAAACATTCTTTTGTGTCTTAGTTTCTCGAAGTCATCATTACTTAACATTTCATGTACACTCTTTGGTCATTTTACCTTACACTTAGTTCATCATGACATCATCCCCATTCTTGATCATTGGATAATACTCTCTTTTGGCCATTTGCCACATATTTCCTTGGTTCATCTGTTCATCTTGGCTCTTCTCTGCTATGTCAATTATCCACATTCCTTCCAAATTGTTCTATCTGTTCATCTTCAGCATTTGTGGCCAAGATTTGTGCTCATCAGTCTTGTTCCCTTGTATACTTCTCAGATATAAATAGTCCCCACCTATCTGTTGTTTTTCCTCATGCACTTTTCTTTGTCATACTACCAGTATGAAAATTTAAGGCTATTTTTACCCTTTACAATTGCACTTACAGAAATATATCTGCCCCTAAGATAGAACTTCTGCCTCTTTTATACCTGTAGGATTGATAAAAAAGCCACATTAGTGTCAAAGATTCTTACAAGTCAAAAGAAATATTCACACCTTTCTTTTTCTTAGTGCAACTCTCCCCAAATCAGTATTAGATCTGAAGGCAACCTCAACAGAACCTGTAGCACAACATACATTCTTAGTCGTGTAGTTGACTATTTCCCTTCTCCAGATCTTTTCTGACTGAATAGTAGTTCCACAACGCCGGTTTTCAGCAGCCATTTAAGCAGATTTATCACTCACACAAGACCTCAAACCATGCTCACATTGTCCTCCCAGTCTTGAATGGCAGAAAGACAATCACCATGGAACCTTGCAACCACATCACATCACTCAGGATGAGCTTGAATTAGCTGGCGACCTTGTTGACATCCTCCAGATCTTCCAAGAGATCACCCTTCAAGTCTCCACTCCTGGTGCAGCTTGAAAATCACAGATGGTCATCTTTATCAACCAGATTACCAGCCATTTATCAATGGTAATCAGTAACAAGCATAAATCATACTCCACAGCCTTGAGGA